>JAHHZJ010001504.1:0-26159 GCA_021437245.1 Aegilops speltoides | reverse complement strand
AAATTATGTAATGTAATACCGCATAGACAAGAGTCCTCGATGCTCAGCTTTGGTGTTCGGAAAGAAAAGCCGATCGAGGATCTAACAAGATATGCGCAGGTTGCTAAAAATATGTCAATATGGGTTTGCAGTGCGCTTGTTGCCTCGCCGCATTAACGGCGGAGGTCGATGTGTTGAAGCAGATTCGAGCGGTCCGAGCGAGAGCTCGCCATGCGAAGAAGCAGCTCGAGGACATAGAAGGTGAGTAACACCCTTTGAATAGTTACCTTACAAAAAGGATTTTGGCTGCACTAAAATTAACCAGATAATATGTGTATCGCAGGGCCACTAATGAGGTGGCAGCCCTGAGGATAGCCAGTGTCCGCGTCAACACAAGGCGGCCGCTGAACGGGCTGAGCGAGAAAAGCAAGAGGCACGGGTGGCGGAAGTTCGGCAAGAGCTCCTGTGCTCATGGAAAAGCATGAGAGTTTGGAGCGTGACTCCAAGACTCGAGAGTCCGGCTTGCCTTGGTTCTCGAAGTGCTAAGTCCGCCAAGGCCGAGGCCCGTAAGGCCCTTCAGAGGTTGAAGATATAAAGAAAATAGCGGCGGTAAGGCATTTTTCATGCAGAGCAAGCATGTTAATGTAAATTACCCGACACTTACCCGCATTCGAGCTCTCGTATGCTTGCAGATCTGCCAGAGGCGTCCGATGTCAGCCAGATTCTACCGTGGCAGGAGGGAGCTCGACGAAAAGTCTTCGTCTCAAGATGTCAAGCCGACACCGGTTTCAAGCTACCATCAAGCATCTGGTCGAACTCCACAAGGTAGCCGAGGAGGCCATGAAGGGCCTTATAGTCCGTTGTGGCTCGGACAGCATGCCAGGAGCTACTTTGGCCTCGGGGGCGGTGGATGCATGCCCTCGGTGGATGTCACAAGCGCCTACCAGATGAAGGCGCGCTGGCTTCTTGCCCGCACAAAGGTGCAATGGGGCATGTTGATGCGAGAAGCTTTCATGGACCCCCGCCACCGGGCAAGGAGTATCGCACGCCCGAGATGTATTATATAACTGTCTCAAGGGAGCCCGCAATATTGCGGATGAGTGCCTCAAATGTAATCTTTGAGTGAATTCGCTATGTATTATCCTCGCGTGAAACTTTGTTCATGTGCGCTACAACGCTTTGTTTAATTTAAATACCTTCAGGCGGCCGCTTATAAAATCTGAGAGATGGCAAGTCGTTGTTCGCACCCCAAGCCACGAAAGTGCGGGTGTTCGGATAAACTTGAGCACTCTTGTTCCCATTGTTGGGTCCATCGAGGAGGCACTCAACACAACGTAACAAGGCAACCGGACTTATAATGCTTGAACACTCTCACTTAGCCATAGAATTCTACAATTTTAATTTCGCGAAGCCCTCGGTATTCGAAGGTCAATCCGGGCGCTTATCCACGCCTTCATCGACATTATCCGAACTCGCCAAGCGGCGTGAGTCTTTATGACCCAAAACCTCTCAACAGCGACCCTCTCGCCTTATCATGCCGCCGTTTTAGCTTTCCATCGAGGCGCCGCCTGCTCAACCGGGCGCAATCGCAGTGGTTCTCCCAGTGCCACCTTAGCCGACGGAACGGAACGTAAGGCACCAAAACGTGCGAGCCGGGTAAACCCAACTATTGACCCAAGACATGATTCAGAGCCGATTCATATAATGCTATAAGTTCGGGGTGCCGCTGAGGGAGTCCTGGACTAGGGGGTGTCCGAACAGCCGGACTATCATTATCCGCCGGACTCCAAGACTACGAAGATACAAGATTGAAGACTCCGGCTCGTGTCCGGATGGTACTTTCCTTGGCGTGGAAGGCAAGCTTGGCAATACGGATATGTAGATCTCCTACCATTGTAACCGACTGTAACCCTAGCCCTCCTGTCTATATGAACCGGAGGGCTTTAGTCCCGAGGGACAACATACATTACAACAATCATACCATAGGCTAGCTTCTAGGGTTTAGCCTCCTTGATCTCGTGGTAGATCTACTCTTGTACTACCCATATCATCAATATTAATCAAGCAGGACGTAGGGTTTTACCTCCATCGAGAGGGCCCGAATCTGGGTAAAACATTGTGTCCCTTGTCTCCTGTTACCATCTGCCTAGTCGCACAGCCGGGACCCCTACCCGAGATCCGCCGGTTTTGACACCGACATTGGTGCTTTCATTGAGAGTTCCTCCGTCATCACCGATAGGGCGGATGTCTCCACCCGCCTTCAAAGATGGCGATTCGCCGAGGGCCTTGGCCGCCGCCAAACTATCCGCTTGGTGGTTTTCATGACCGATGTCCGCCGCCGCTTCGCAATGACTTTCAAGTCGCGAAGAATCTTCACGCCAGCCCTAAAGCTGCCGTAACAGTTAGATCCAATAGAGCTCTCGCTCGTTAACGAGCTCTTGATCGGATCGCCGCCTCGAGTCGCTACGGACTACAACCAGATTGGGCTTAAAACCGATCCGAGAGAGATTAACTCTCCCTGTGCCACCCACCACGCCGCAATGGTAGAGGAGCAACACGGCAATTCTTTGCCGTTGTTGAAAACAATTCATGTCCGATTCTCAACCCTCCATGCCGGATTCCCGAGGGACGGACTTCGACGAAGCATTGAACCTAAAATCATGCATCGCCTCGACTCACCGGATTGTCTCCAAGAAACCAAGCTCAATTCGAAGCCCTCGCCTTTGAGGCCCAAGATGGGCAGGGATCCCAACTTTATTCCACCCACCCGCCTGCATATATGCGATCTATCTCTAATACGGCAAGAGCCTTCGTAAACAAGACATCATTATCGGGCCAGATTCTCCTAGTTATGGACAGGATAAAGGACTGCCCAGAGGAAAACGCAATCTCAATCTTCCGCAATAACTGCACGGACAAGGAATCCTGAACGCCATCGACCGCCGCAGAATTACGCTTCACCGATCCAAGGCCCATAGTACGAAAGTACTCGGCGATGGAAAGTTTCCGAAAACTGAAAATCAATTTTGGGACAATCCGCCCCAAACCCAGTCCGAAGAAAAGGGCGCTTACACTCGCCCCGATGCAAAAACAAAAAACAGAAACCCGATAAGGGAAACGGAACTGATCGAGGGATGGCTCAATGGACCTCAGAACTTATAGTGCGAGGGAGCCGCCCAACACATAGCCTCCGAGCATGTTGGATATTACGGCAGTGGCCAAAGTGAAGAGCTTTAGCTCCGGAAACTACTCCAACAATACCAGACGGTATCAATAGCCTTCCGACATTCGATCAAATAATATGCGAAGCTTAACAATCCGCAGACTGCCAAGTCTACCAAGTAGCAACAGCAAATCCATGGAGGACACAGCTATTACCTTCAATGCCAGCGACGAGCCTAAATTCAACAACCAGAGCACCACCAGACCGTACTTAGTCCCATAGTGGACGGCTCGAAGTGACAAAAGTCCTCATGGACGGCGGCAAGGACTCAAACCTCATCTACGAGGAAACTCTACGAAAAATGGAAATCGATTGAGCCGATTGAGCGAAGCAAAGACAACCTTTAGAGGAATAATCCCTAGCCGGAAGCGCCTGCACCGAAAAATCACACTCGATGTGGTGTTCGCCTCCTGACAATTACAGATCCAAGAAGTCACGCCTGTGGCCCCATTCAGCAAGGGTATCACGCCATATTGGGGCGGAGGCATTCACAATTTTTCAAGCAAGACCTCATTACGGTACATGAAGCTCAAAATGCCGCCCAAGCGAATAATCACTCTAGCTAGTGATCCGACATAGCACTGCTACCAAAACAAGACAGCCGCACTAGCCCTCGAGGTACTATCCAAGCCTTAGCAGCAAAAGAACTCACGCCATGCTTCTCACGGTGAATAGGGACGATGTGATACTCGATAAAAGATCCAAGTCCACCTCCTTCGCACCAGCAGATGAAATAATAAAATTCCAGGTCCATCCAACGGACCCAACAAAGATGGCCTCCATCAAGGCACAATTGAACCTCAAGAGACGCCAGATCGCGAGCTTTCATTGAGAGTTCCTCCGTCATCACCGATAGGGCGGATGTCTCCACCCGCCTTCAAAGATGGCGATTCGCCGGAGGGCCTTGGCCGCCGCCAAACTATCCGCTTGGTGGTTTTCATGACCGCATGTCCGCCGCCGCTTCGCAATGACTTCTCAAGTCGTCTTGAAGCAATCTTCACGCCAGCCCTAAAGCTGCCGAACAGTTAGATCCAATAGAGCTCTCGCCTCGTTAACGAGCTCTTGATCGTGACGCCGCCTCGAGTCGCTACGACTACAACCAGATTGGGCTTAAACCGATCCGAGAGAGATTAACTCTCCCCGTGCCACCCACCACGCCGCAATGGTAGAGGAGCAACACGGCAATTCTTTTGCCGTTGTTGAAAACAATTCATGTCCGATTCTCAACCCTCCATGCCGGATTCCCGAGAGGGACGGACTTCGATCGAGCATTGAACCTAAAATCATGCATCGCCTCGACTCACCGGATTGTTCTCCAAGAAACCAAGCTCCAATTCGAAGCCCTCGCCTTTGAGGCCCAAGATGGGCAGGGATCCCAACTTTATTCCACCCACCCGCCTGCATATATGCGATCTATCTCTAATACGGCAAGAGCCTTCGTAAAAAGACATCATTATCGGGCCAGATTCTCCTAGTTATGGACAGGATAAAGGACTGCCAGAGGAAAACGCAATCTCAATCTTCGCAATAATCTGCACGGACAAGGGAATCCTGAACGCCATCGACCGCCGCAGAATTACGCTTCACCGATCCAAGGCCCATAGTACGAAAGTATCGGCGATGGAAAGTTTCCGAAAACTGAAAATCAATTTTGGGACAATCCGCCCCAAACCCAGTCCGCAGCAAAAGGGCGCCTTACACTCAGCCCCGATGCAAAAACAAAAAACAGAAACCCGATAAGGGAAACGGAACTGCATCGAGGGATGGCTCAATGGACCTCAGAACTTCATAGTGCGAGGAGCCGCCCAACACATAGCCTCCGAGCATGTTGATATTACGCAGGTGGCCAAAGTGGCTAAGAGCTTCTAGCCCGAAACTACTCCAACAATACCAGCACGGTATCAACAGCCTTCCGATATTCGCATCAAATAATATGCGAAGCTTAACAATCCGCAGACTCGCCAAGTCTACCAAGTAGCAACAGAAATCCATGGAGGACACAGCTATTACCTTCAATGCCAGCGACGAGCCTAAATTCAACAACCAGAGCACCACCAGACCGGTACTTAGTCCCATAGTGGACGGCCGAGTGACAAAAGTCCTCATGGACGGCGGCAAAGGACTAAACCTCATCTACGAGGAAACTCTACGAAAAATGGAAATCGATTGAGCCAGATGAGCGGCAAAGACAACCTTTAGAGGAATAATCCCTAGCCGAAGCGCCAACCGAAAAATCACACTCGATGTGGTGTTCGCCTCCTGACAATTACAGATCCAAGAAGTCACGCCTGTGGCCCCATTCAGCAAAGGGTATCACGCCATATTGGGGCGGAGGCATTCACAATTTTTCAAGCAAGACTCATTACGGGTACATGAAGCTCAAAATGCCCGCCCAGCGGAATAATCACTCTAGCTAGTGATCCGACATAGCACTGCCGCCAAAACAAGACAGCCGCACTAGCCCTCGAGGTACTATCCAAGCCTTAGCAGCAAAGAACTCACATGCCATGCTTTCACGGTGAATAGGGACGATGTGATACTCGATAAAAGATCCAAGTCCACCTCCTTCGCACCAGCAGATGAAATAATAAAATTCCAGGTCCATCCAACGGACCCAACAAAGATGGCCTCCATCGGGCACAATTGAACCTCAAGAGACGCCAAGATCGCGCGAATTCCTTCGGGAAAATTGGGATATCTTCGCCTGGCATCCTTTAGACATGCCCGAAATCCCACGCAGGTTGGCAGAACACAGCCTAAATATCCTATAAGGATTTAAGCTAGTCAAACAGGCTCTTCGGCGATTTTCCGAACCAAAAAGACAGGCAATGGGAGAAGAGCTAGCCAAACTATTGGAAGCCGGATTCATAAGAGATATCAAACATCCGGACTGGCTAGCTAATCTGGTGATGGTACCAAAGAAGGATAAATCCTGGCATCTCTGTGTCGACTTTAAAGACCTCAATAAGGCTTGCCCAAAGGATCCTTTCCCTCTCCCCCGCATCGATCAAATTATCGATGCCACAGCAGGGCACGATTCATTGTGCTTCCTAGATGCATACTCTGGCTATCATCAAATCAAGATGGCGGAAGCAGATCAAGCCGCAACGGCATTCATCACTCCATATGGACCATTCTGCTTCAACACGATGCCCTTCGGAATTAAAAATGCCGGCGCAACATATCAGCGCATGATTCAAACATGTCTGGCCACCCAGATCGGCAAAACAATCGAGAGATACGAGACGACGAGTCGCCAAAACAAAACACGCCGAAACTCTTGTAGACGATTTGAGGCTCACATTCGAAAACCTCAGAGCATATGACATCAAGCTGAACTGAAAATGCGCCGCGCGCATCATCCGGAAAGTCTGCCGGGCTTCATCAGATCCGTTGAGGAATTGAAGCAACCGCCAAAATCCGAAGCTCACACAGCTTGGATATTCCAAAGGACCTCAAACAAATACAAAATTAACAGATGCGGGCAGCCTTAAGCCGCTTTATCTCCCGCTTAGGAGAAAAGGCGCTGCCTTTATCGCCTCCTCAGCGCATCAACACTTTGAGTGGACGGATGCTGCCACCGCTGACTCAAGAAATAAAGGCCATACCGCAACGAATCCGTCCCGCTGCGAACCAATGTTGTTATACATCGCAGCAACACATCAAGTTGTAAGCGCGTCCTCGCCGTTTAACGAGAGACGGAAGGGCATAAATTCTCTTCAAAAACCAGGTATTATGTATCCACCGTGTTAACCCTTGCAATCCTCATACACCGCACTATCGTAAGATAGGATATGCGTGTTCATGGCGCCTCGAAGCTCCGCACTACTTTCAAGAGTGTTCGATAACAGGGCCTCAAGTACCACTCAATGACATTATAAATAACCGCGACGCAACGGGCAGGATTGCAAATGGGCCATTGAGCTCTTGCCATTCGACATAACTTACAAACCTCGACGAGCTATAAAGTCACAAGTTTTGGCTGACTTCGTCATTGAATGGACTGAAGCCGAACTCCCTAAAGAGTACGGCGCATACTCTAATTGGACTATGCATTTCGACGGCTCCAAAATGTTGGCCGGACTGGGGGCTGGCGTCGTACTGACATCCCCAACCGGAGATACAGTCCAGTATGTACTTCAAATAATGTACACAGACTCCAATAATGCAACCGAATACGAGGCCCTGGTACATGGTCTCCGGATGGCGGTCTCCATGGGAGCCTAGAGGTGCGCGGGGATTCAAACCTTGCAATATCCCAAATAAACGGAGACTTTGACGCCAAGGATCCGAAAATGGCAGCATATCGCAACGCTGTCCTGAAAATGTCAGCTCGGTTTGAAGGACTTGAATTCCATCACATAGCCCGAGATAATAACCAAGCGCCGACGCTCGCACGATCGGTGCGTAAATGTGATGCTGTCCCTCCAAATATCTTTCTCGAACGGCTCTTCAAGCCATCTCAGATATGGGAAGAGGAGCCCGTAGCGATAAACCGGAAAGAACCGCATCAATTGATGATTCAGCAGATTTACATAACACCTTCAACCCATGCCATAATGGCAGTAATCGCCACAGGATGAACCTTTCCTAGCCTACTTGCTTAGGCAGGAACTTCCCGAAGACCAAAACGAGGCCCGCTGCATAGTCCGGTGATCAAAAGCCTACAAGGTCCATGAGGGAGAACTTTATAAGAAAAGTACAACCGGGGTCCTTCAGAGGTGTATCTCCAAAGAGGAAGGGCGAAATCTCATGGCTGAAATTCATGCCGGACTAGGCGGACACCACGCAGCAGCCCGGGCCCTTGTAGGAAAGGCATTCCGTACAGGATTTTATTGGCCGACGGCTCGGGCGGACGCACAGGACTTGGTCCAGCGATGCGTTGGTTGTCAGCTCTTTGCTAATCAGAGCCATATGCCACCCACCGCCCTAAAAACCATACCCATTACCCGCCGTCATGTCCGGGGCTTGACATGGTTGGACCCTTAAAGGGGGAACCGACAAGCAAAGGTACCTATTGGTCATGGTTGATAAATTCACCAAATGGATAGAGGCCAAACCGTCAAAACGGAAAGTCCGACCAGTGATAAACTTTATATCGTGGGTGGTACACCGCTACGGAGTCCCCACAAAGATCATCACCGATAACGCACGAACTTCACAGCCGATGAGGTTAAGTCATGGTGCAAAAATATGGGCATCAAGCTCGACTATGCTTCAGCTTTATCACCCTCAAACCAACGGTCAAGTGGAAAGAGCAAACGGTCTAATAATGAGCGGCATTAAGCCCGCACTAGTAAGGTCACTTACTAAATCAGACACACAATGGGTCGAGGAGCTCGACCAGACTGGGGCTGCGGACAACGCCTCAACCGCATTTCACCGGATTCACACCATTTTTATGGTATACGGCGCAGAGGCAGTCTTGCCTCGGACATTATTCATGACTCACCTCGAAAGCGCATGTATGAGGAAAGAGAAGCCGAGCTCGACGCAGGACAGCTTGGACACATTGAGGAAGAATGTGACGTCGCAAGGCTCGCTCCGCGATTTTATCAGCAGCAGGCACGAACATATCAAAGCAGAGAAGTACGGGCCAAGACTTACAACGCTGGTGAACTAGTTCTACGCCGCCGGACAAGAAAAAGGACAAGCCTGCCTAAATGGGAGGGCCCTTCATTATCGATCAAGTATCGACCGCGGAGCATACCGCTTCATTTAAATGCGCTTGACAACCGACTCGAGCCGAACCCATGGAACGCAGCCCGCCTCCTACGATTCTATGCCGAAGCGCCGACTAAGAGTTCGCCCCTTCCCCGCCCAAACTTTTACACTTCGCTGTCTTTTGTTTCTCTTTTTATCCTTTTATTCAAAGCCCTTACGGGCCTATTTCCGCATTCTTTGCATACACATGATGTGCCATCCGCACTCATTATTCCCGGGGCTTCTTTTACGTGCTTAATTATACGGGTTTCATACCCAACACATGTGTCAAGCTTCCACATGTACCTTTTACTCGCCATTATATGCATCGATATGACTTAAGTTTTGGCCAAGCTTGGTTGCTCGCCTCCCTGCTTACTCCCTACGCTCCCGATTGTTCGCTAGGAGGTAAAGGAGCACCTCATGCGATTGTTATCGCTGGTCACCGGATGTGTACCTCAGACTGGGTGAAGCCGAAAGCTAGCGTTTAAGGGAATATTCGGTCGGTGATTTAAAAGATGACTTTTACCTATTTTATCTATCTGCCACCGATGTTTTATCGCTTTTGCAGTCCGACATGCACTTTAGGGCATGCCTCCCAAATGAAAAGAACCCTTAACGGAACTATTCTCCCCGAAGATGTTTCTTACTAACCATGTAATATAACATAACTAGTTGGGCACTTGTCCGATAAAGCACTAATGACCCCTACGCCGGGTCTCCATGCATACCACGGTTGTGTCTCAACCAAAGAGGTATTCGACACACCCGACTTTAGGGTCCCGAGGTTGAAGCAAAAAGGTCGGCAAAGACAAACGATCTACAATCCGCTAGAAGGCATTTCACATGTCACTTTAAAGGATAACATACATTGTCAAATTTATCGATTGTATTCCTCCTCAATCCCGCCTAACAGTGCTGTCTAGTTTACAGTCCTGCTGGGAAAATTTGGCAAAGAACTCTACTTGGCTATATACTAAACTCACAGGATCTCTTTCCCGCCGGGCCCCACCGTCCAACTCGCCATGTGGTTGGGATCCGCCTTCTTGTACCGCTGCCTTCACCATGGCCCAAGCCTCCTCGGCACCTTGACGGCAAGCCGATATCTTCCATAAATGAAAGAGCTGCAGACTCCCCGCAGCAGCTCCCAAGCTCCCCGAGGCCCTCGGGTAGGGTGAGGGCTGGCCTCAAAGCCTGAATGACGCCGCTCATTGCCTGCCGAACTCGTTCGAGTAGCTGCAACAGTTTGGGAAGTTGATCACCCGTTGATATGGGCAGCTCCTCCGCAGACGCACCCGTGAGTACACCTACAAGACAAATCATGTCAAAATCCTTCCTCGCCAACTCTTCTTTTCAAAGGAGTCCGCCAAGCACTTACTATAAATGCCGCGACGGCCGCTGATTCTCCTTAACGGAGCCGCCAGCTCGGCCTGAACGCCTTTCAGCTCTTCTCTCCGAGCTTGGCGCTGGCATCTTGGAGCTTGTTCTTTCCCGCTGAACCCTATTCAGACACTCTCGCCGCCTTTAGTCAAGGCGCAGCAATGCTTGCCTGTCCGGATCTTGTCCGGCGGTACCTGCAATGTCATTATTAGACTTGCGCGCACGCTGCACAACACTTATGTTTATTAATAAAAATGTGTTACCAGGAGGGGTCTTTGCATCTCCTCCTGCGGCAGCAAGTGCGGCCTCCAGTTGGGCCTTGCAATCTTGCAGCTCCTGGGACAGCTGGGCTTTTCTCTCTAAGCCAAAGTTAAATGATCCTTAAATCAGTTTGCATAAACTACTTTAAGTCTCGGGGGCTACTGGTATATAACCATTGAAATTCCCTTACCCATGTGTCTTTCACATACTGCTCCGTGGCTCTGGTAAAACCATCTTGAGCAGCACGGAGATGCGCGTCCCCTGAGGTAAAGGCATCCAATGCCTCAGGGGAAAAGCACGCTTCATGAAATACTGTCCGGCGGCGCCTATGGTTCATGGCGCTCTCCACCTCGCACTTGGTGGCGACAACTGTCGGTATCCTCCGCTGGAGAAGGATCCGCCGCGTTTGCGCTTGCTTCCTCCAGCCGCCGCTACCGGAGCTCGCCGGTGTTGGTCGGATCGCAATTCCTGCGCCGCAGTCCGCGAGCGCTTTTTCTCCTACAAAGATCATGAGCACTCAGTTTTTCTAACGCTGCTCAAAATTCAATACGAAGCTATACCTTTGCGGCGACGCTTCCATTCGCGACCGCGCCTTTTCCGCCGCTGGTTTGACTGGTTTTGTTGGTCACCGCCGCTGGCTTGGCTTCCTCGCCGAAAGGCGCTTCCCGCAAAATACCATCGTCATGAAGGTCGAGATGGGCAGAAGAGATAACGTGTCCGACTTCGGTCGCGATCACTGGGAAGCCGGACTTAGTCCGGGGTAGTCCGCCGTGATGGCGACTCGAGCATTGTCTATGCTGAGCTGGTGATACACCCCGCCGATCAGCTCCACCTTGATGTCCGGTCCTTCGAGGCCGGATCCAGGACCCTTCTAGATCCTCGGTCATGGAGCAGACTCACCATGTCCTTCCACAACCGGCGAGATCCCGCGCCAAGACATAATGTAAGAAGCTTAAACTTCAAAAGCGTAGAGCCCTTCAAGGTGTTCACTTACCCATCCTCTAGGGTTGATCATGGAAAACCCATTCAAGGGTTTGTTCGAGGAATTCTCGCTTCTCCCCTTGTACAAGCCGGATAGGATCTTTACTAGATCCTCGCTTGAATCCGCCCTTTGCGTCGTGCCGGTGGCATCGCCTTCCCCGCTGAAATCCCACATGGGGTGGCCTTCAGACAGTGGCTGCACCCTCGCTGATGCATGTCACCATGACTCCGATCATGGTCAAGCCGAATGAGCCATTAATCTTATCCGCCCATCAAATAATGGACCCTCTTGTCTTCCTCCAATCAGGGCTCATGGGCGCCACCGAGGCGCTTTTTCAAAGGAGCAGCACTAAACTCCGGAGGCCGATCCGGACTGGTCCGCAGCGGAGCATCCCCAATATAAAACCACTCCGAGGGCCAGCCTTCGGACGCTTTTCTGGGAGTGCCGATAGGTATCCGTCCCGCGATGCGCCATATTTCGCGCCGCCCACTTGATATATGGACCCTCATGAGAACGGGCACGAGGCAAAACAGCCTCTTCCACAAAGCAAAATGGGGCTCGATGCCCAGTGAATAGCTCACAAAGAGCTACGAGCTCCGCGATATGCGTGATGAGGCGGGCGTGAGGTGGTGGAGCTGGAGTCCATAGAACTTCAGAGCCCGCGAGGAACGGATGTATTGGAAACCGAGCCCCTTATCGATAGGGGACAAAACACACCCGCCCCCCTTTATTGGGGCATGGGTGTCCTCCACCGCCTCCCACCTTGATAAGTAACCAGTCAGCCCGGATCGAACTATGAAGGCCGGAGGAGAAATCCTCCGCTTGAAGCTTCACTAGCTCGCTAGGTGAAATAGAGCACCTCCTCCACCCCCGGCAAGGGGCTGGGAGCGTGTGAAGAAGAGCCGCGACGATCCATGATGGAATGGATTTCTAGGTCAAAGGCGCTCGATGGAGTATTCAAGGGAGGAAGGCGGTGCGGTTTGATCTGGATTCTTGCCTCTTTTATAGGCGGACGACTCGCACAATTAGGGGGTGAAATGCAAAAGACACCCTGGCTTTTCGATTCGTGACGCTGTGGAAGAGGGCCATTATTTGGCGAGAAGCCGAGGGACACAAGATTCAAGATGAAGCCGACACTATTCGGCAGTACATGGAATTTGAAGGAGAACCCGCCTTGCAACGCCGAAGACTATGAACGCTCTGGACTTATCATTATTGAAGCCTGGTTCGGGGGCTACTGAGGGAGTCCTGGACTAGGGGGTGTCCGGACAGCTGGACTATCATTATCCACCGGACTCCAAGACTACGAAGATACAAGATTGAAGACTCCGCTCAGGTCCGATGGTACTTTCCTTGGCGTAAGGCAAGCTTGGCAATACAGATATGTAGATCTCCTACCATTGTAACCGACTGTAACCCCTAGCCCTCCCGTGTCTATATAAACCGGAGGGCTTTAGTCCGTGAGGACAACATACATTACAACAATCATACCATAGGCTAGCTTCTAGGTTTAGCCTCCTTGATCTCGTGGTAGATCTACTCTTGTACTACCCATATCATCAATATTAATCAAGCAGACGAGGGTTTTACCTCCATCAAGAGGGCCCAACTCGGGTAAAACATTGTGTCCCTTGTCTCCTGTTACCATCCGCCTAGACGCACAGTTCGGGACCCCTACCCGAGATCCGCCGGTTTTGACACCGACACCAAGACTTGTGAAAGTGTTCGGACTTATCACACCATAGAGTGGGGAACATAAGCCCTGGTGTATGAGCCCGCACTCAAAATATACGGGTGCAAGATGTCACATAATGAGTATATATATATATATATATATATATATATATATATATATATATATATATATATATATATATATATATATATATATATGAGGTAATGCAATTGCGAATCAAAAAGTTGCTGCATTATTTATGAAAGAAAGTCTGCTAGTAGAGCGGATCGATACAAATAGCGCTGTAAGCAAGGGATTTGGACGAAGTAAACATGTCCTCTCCAGGATGAGATGCTAACTTGGTGTATATAATCGAATTTAATGTTCGTAATTGAGACCACCGAGTGTTCGCCGCGCCTTCTTTAGTCCCCGATCACAGATCATTAGTTCGGGCGGGTTCGCCACGGATAGGGCTTCCGTTAATGTAGTCCCGTACATAAAAAAGAAGAAAAATAAAATACTAAAAAAAGGGGGGGCACACTTGCGAGCCCCCAGTGTGGTCGAACCGCACTCTGGGTCCGTTGCGATCATGCCCCCTCCCCTGTGCCCATGGTATCTCCAAAGCGTAATGATGTACGCGGAGTGTTATTCTTGCTATCATGTGCGGGCGAGGGTTGGGGCCGCATTGCTATGCGTGCTCTGATCGCGCCAGGTGGTCTTGGTTGGAATTGCTCCGGGCGCGTTTTGCTGTATCCGGCCTTTTAACGGCCGGACTCGAGAATTGCCTTAGTAGGCTGCTGTGTACTTCTGCCGCGAGAGCCGCTGTATGTTCCTCTGTTTGGAGGGAGCGTTCCATATTCCCATTGACCGTGATGACTCCACGAGGGCCTGGCATCTTGAGCTTTAGGTATGCATAGTGCGGCACCGCGTTGAATTTGGCAACGCGTTCGTCCCGAAGCAGAGCGTGATAGCCGCTTCGAACGGGACTATGTCAAGATTAACTCTTCGCCCGAAATTATCCGGGATTCAAGACCACTTCCAGCAGGATCGAGCCTATGCAGCTTGGCTTCACTCCTGTTATGACACCTTTAAAGGTTGTCTTTGTAGGTTTAATCCTTGACGGGTCTATGCCCATTTTGCGACCGTATCCCGATAAAGTAGGTTCTGTGCTGCTGCCGCCGCCGATCAGACTCGTGAGGTGGAACCCATCGACGATTGGGTCTAAAACCACGCGCGAATCCGCCATGGCGATGCTGGTCGGATGGTCTCTTCGATCAAATTGATCGGACAAGAGGACCATGGGTTGAACTTTGGGGCAACTGCTCCATCGCATAGACGCCCCTTAGTGCGCCGCTTTCTCTCCTCTTGGGTATGTGGGTCGCAGATATCATATTCACTGCTCGCACTTGTGGGGAAAACCTTCTGTCTCCTCTCGTTGTTCGGGCGGTCGGGTCTCTTCCTCTTCGTCGCTGTTTAGCCCCTTGTCATTGTTTTCGCAATTAACTTGCCGGGCTTCGCTTGAACACCCAGCAATCTCTATTAGTGTGGTTAGCTGGCTTTTCAGAGGTGCCATGTATCCGCATAAGCGGTCGAGTATTCGGTCCAAATTGACGGACCCGGAGTGGTTCTTTTGAATGGCTTCTTCCACGACCGGTTTAGAGCCTCGAATCCGCGCTGACTACCGATCCTCCTTATTGTTGCTGTTAATGCGCGCTTTGTTTTTGTTTCGACGTGACTCGCCGTTGTTGTCCTTAGTATCCGGACTGCCATAATTTTTACGGAGATTGTTGCTGCGGCTAGCCACCTGTCCTCTCCCGCCAAAAGCGGTCATTAACGGCGTGAGGGCTGCCATGGATTTCGGCTTTTCCTGCCCTGTGTTGGGCTAGCCATTCGTCCCGGATGTTATGTTTGAAGGCTGCAAGGGCCTCTCAGATCCGACAATCGACGATTTGATTTTTCTTCGTCAAGAACCGCGGTCCGAATTGTCCGCCGATTCGTTCGCTATTGAATGATGTGGCTTAGGTCATCGGCGCCCGTGGTCGCATATATGTCACTACTAGAAAAGGCATGCTAGTGGCGCACCTGTTTTGCCTTCTAATGGCGCATGGCTGGTGCGCCACCGGCATCACGCCATTAGATTTTTTTTCTAATGGCGCACCACATGTGCGCCATTAGAATTTTAGTATTCTAATGGCGACCGAGGTGCGCCATTAGTATCGCTCACAAGGCGCCATTAGAATGCCTCCTGTGGGCCATATGAACAAATGTGTTATTAGATTCTAATGGCGCATTAAAAGTACATGCGCCTATTAGTGATGATCATCAAAGGCGCCATTAGTGTCTTCTGGTGCGCCATTAGTATGAATATTAGGTTTTATTTTTTTTTGCTTTTCTTATTTTTGCACAGACACAAAATATTTTATTGCATAGAATATAGACAAGCAGCACACAAGAACATCAAATTCATCAAATACAATAGAAGATTAGTCTCCTAATACAATTCATCATATTAGTCTCCTGGATTCAAAAGACCGGACAAAGATAAAACATTACAAGTCTCAAGACCGCGAGTATCGAAGTTTGCCTTCACATTACAAGTCGATATCGATCATCTAAACTACCATCACATAGAAGAGAGTTATGGTCATCACGATGAGCATCATCGCGATCAAACTGGTCTTCATCCGTTCCTCCAACGCCTCCTCCTCTCTCCGCTAGATAGCGGCGATCTAGATTCGCCTCCGCCTCTAGTGGTGTACCTTTGTAACTATTACCGCTGAAACGGTGAACCTGTCTCCGACACTCCTCCCACCATCGAGACTCGAACCTTACCTTGTACACCACATACGACGGCATCTCTATGCACAAGCCAAACAATGTATAATACATAAGCAATGTGTAAGTATGCAACAAAAGGATCGGAAGAGAAAAGCAAGACATTAATAGCACGTATTCATGGTCCTACTAATAAAATAGCATCGACACATCTAAGTTGAACAACCGCCCAAACCAAAGAGACATACTAATTCATTAAAAGTTTAATTACAACATGAACCAATCAATGTTTCGTAACTACACATCACTACTTTCGACCGACTCATCGGACAGAGCGTGATGAAGCCGCCTGTCGCGATGGTCATGAAATCGCGGTCGTTGTCACCCTGCATTTGTAGCATTCCATCTATCTCACCGCTGGACGGTTGATTTCGAGGAAGAACTGCCCCGACGATGAAGGACATCTTGATGGATGATGTCCGCAAACTCCGATCGATGCGAAAAGAATTTTGTCCGAGGTCCGCGCCCCGGACTGCCGACAAGCTCGCGCCCAATCTTTTGAGATTATCCGCAGCGTATGGTGATGATGGTCCTCACGACGCCTCGCATGTGATGGAGGGCGAGTAGGCATCCTTCTCGATCACAAAGCGCTGCTTGACGAAGCAGTAACTCAGACAGTGAGAAGATGTGCTTGCCGATTTCATTTAACCGGCCCGTGAAGGTGCTTCCAGATTGGGCGAGCCGGGAGAACATCATCAAGAACTTTCTTCACATTTGTGTAGTCTATCATGGAGTTACGGTTCGGGTCGAAATACGTGGGCCATGGAATATTTCGGCTTAAGAGGATGAGTGCAATGTGTCACACGCACGTAACACGGAATGTTAGAAAAAAAGAACGATCAAATCTAAGAAATCATATGTTACGGGCGTTAAGGGATGGCTTACTCGGAAAGTAAGGCACAAGGAAGTTATCCTTATTCCGCTTGCCGTAATGACGCCTTCGAGGTGTGAACTCGCAACTTGGCGGTCCCCAGCGCTGCTCAAGTGCTTGGCACGCATGTAGAAGGGGTCGACTATCACGATGTCCGGTATTGTTCTAATGATCCGTGATCCGCATGCTCAGCTAAAACAGCCGAACGAAGGTGTAGTGCAACGGATGAAGGTTAAACATAGCAAAGATGTCATCAAACCGCAGGATCGATCATACCCGATGTCGCCATCCACAAAGCCCTTGCTCTCGCACCTTGGCCACGAAAACCGGTATGCCACATCCTTCTCTCGAGACGCCGCTTCCAAAATCGTAACACCGCCATGCGTGCACCAGATAGCACCGTTGCAAGATTCAGCATATTTGGCGGTAGCATCGCCTCACCCGCCACATGCACCTCCTCGAGATATCCTTAGGTGAAGGTGGCCCGCCCCGAGCACGGATCGAACTCGTGCCACCGGCTCGCACCGGCGCCTTTGTTAGTCTTTCGCTTCCGCCCTTCTTCTTGATCTCCGTAATGGGACCGAAGTTCGCCTCACGCACCGCCTTCAAGCGGTTGGGGCTGATATTTCGCGCTCAGCCATCTCGAGGCTCGTGAAGACGGAGCCGAGGCGTGTCTCGAGAACTCAACGCCGACCACGCTTGTTGCAATTGATTTCTCCGCCGCATCAGCCAGATCGCGTGGTCTTGGCTGGTTTGAGAAAGAGGCCCGCAAATCGCCGCATCCATGTTCAGCAAAGTACTTGTCAACTTTGGTAAATGTACCGCTGCCGTTGTCGCCGCCGTCCGGATCCTCGTGCCATAGGGCTGTCCCGATCCTCGTACATAGGGATGTCCGCAGGTCCCAGCGGTAGCGTTGCTGCGTTTCTGCTATGGCTTGGCGCCGCGACGGTTGGCGGTCTTGTTCGGGGTGGTGTCCCCGCCTCAAACGAATCTGCTCTTCGCCATAGCAGGGCCAGCTTATGCAAAAGCCGAGGGTCATCTCATCTTCTTCGCCGCCCCAGCTGGTCGAATCGAGGTAACAACTCGTCGAGCTCGGCAGACCCGACCACTTCAACCCTATACATTGTGGGTGGCATCGATTACCGTGGAACATGGGGTCGCCCGTTGAACGATTTTGCCCTTGGCGACATCGACCAACTCGGGCGCCACGGCGCGTAAGAGTGCAAGGAACGCATGCGTTCTCGCGAAACATGTGTAGGGCGCCGTGATGCCTACCAAAGGCAAGGAGATGAAGTCATCGCCGAGAGGCTTAGTTACCGTGGATGCCGCTAAGCTCGGGCACGTCGAGGCACCGCCAACGGCGGGCGCAGTAATCGACGGAGGGGGCGCTATCGGCGAGGTGCCGCCGGCGACACCCGGTGCATTAAGCTCCAATACTGCGCGGTGCCGAGACACGAATACCGCCCCGCCGGAGACACCAATGGCGCCGCCACCGAGACACCAATGGCGCCGCCACCGAGACACCAATGTCGCCGCCGCCGAAGACACTAATGGTGCCAAGGCCACACAGGCGAAGTGCCGCCATGAAGCTGGGAACCGGAGGACCTTTGGCCGCCTGCAATCCACGCCGTCACCCCATGAATCAACGAGGCACCATGGCTTCGAGCTTCGCTTCCAGCTGTTGTTCCACTTGCTCTTGACAAGCTCCTAATCCGCGCCACTTGTGCCTTTGAGTGCTTCAACCTCGCACCCGCTTTCCGAGCTGGCCTTTTTTCTCCTTCCGCACACCAGCGGTATAGTATGACCCCATTTTGTGGACAAGCCTTTGCCGCCACACGCACCAGCCGACGCCGGCTTATCGAGCTTATCCTTCTTTTTTTCATTACGCTCAACGCCTCTATTTAAAGGTGTCGAAGGGGAGCTCTTAGACTAATTTCTGCCATCGCTTTCATTGTCCTCGAAGGAACATGAGCCATTTAGAAATATTGGTGATTAATTAGAGGCAGCCATATGGAGCTAATTACACGGGGTGTATTCTTACTGTAACAAGCTCAAGCGCCTGGTCTTCGGATCCGTGGTAAGCTCCTTTGTTATCGGGTCCTCCTTGTACCGGCCCCGATATAGTTCCTGGTCTGCTTGACCGCTGTATTTCTAAGCGGGCGGTAGGTCTTTGCTCGCCTGGGCCTCCGGCCCCTCCTTGTCCCATATAGGCTCCGCCACTCTATAACCGCTGACCGAAGTTTGTGTTCCCTAAGTTCAACTCCCGCATTTCTTTCCCCAATCGACTTGATTCGAGCTTATGGGCTCGCACTTGATCTTGAACTCATTGTACTCATCTTCGCCATCAAATGATATTTCGCTTTGATCTTGTCATAACTATCACCTTTATCAATCATTCTCTTCACCGCGCTTCTCCAAGCAGACAGGCCGTGCTCATCTTCGTGAGGGCGCATTGTTCACTCTATTCCCGAGAGGCGGTGTTTTCAAATTGCCGGGAACTTGTATCGCTCAGGCAGCTTGCGGAAGAGGAGGCTGCGCAAATTCCCTCGGTCCTTATGCCTAAGGTTCTCGGTGTTGATCGAGACGGTGTTCGGAGAATGCACCGAGCTGAACCGCTGCACTTTTGACTATATGTTTGGGCCTCTGATTCCCGCCGAGTCCACTTGAGTGAATTCTCCTGACGGTGCGGAGCGCATTCGGCGCCGGTCCTTCCTTTGCTTCTTCGCTGGCTGCCATTCAGTGTGCGCCACCATCATCGGGTGGCATCCTCGGCGGCACCATCGTGGTGTCATCCCCGACGCCACTAGGGGTTGTGTAATCAGGATCGTGTCTTCCGCAAGGCCATCATAGCGTGAGGTTGTTCCTCCATCTCTTGGGACAGCTCCTGAATTGCTTGTCGCCAACCACCGCCTCATCGCCAGGCCATGTTTCTCTAATTAGGAAAAAAGTTTGGTCAAAAATATGGTTATTGTCAAGGAACAAGATCATGGTCTCATGATTTAGGGTTTGTCTACACCGAGGCACCCTAAAAGCCTAAGCTTTCATCATTTAGGTTCTCATCGACACCGAGGCATCCGAGGCAGCCAAGTTAAGTTTTCATCATTTAGGGTTTATCGATGCCGAGGCACCCTAGGTTGGGCCTAATCACTTGGCTCTAGCTATTGCCACCTATGTTGGGTTTATCATCTAGGGTTTATCGATGCTAAGGATAATTCTAAGTTGGGCCTAATCACTTGGCTCTATTGCCACCTATGATTTAATGCAGAAGAATGGCGGTGGCAGTTGATCCTACTTAACTAAGTACTAAGATAGCCCTGCCCATGCATTAGTTAGTAGTATTTATATGTCCTATTTTTAGCAAAGTCATGCTAAAATTCACGGAAAATTTCAGCATGACCTTGCTGAAAATAGGACATATGGAGTATTCAATTTGCCGGAACGGAAGTTAATCGACATTCCGCAAACTCAAGGGCCTCGGGTACTCAAAATTTGTTGTCGAGACTGCATCAGCCCGAAGTACCCACATCCTGCCACATGTGTCCACCAGTTCAACAAACATCCTAGTACCGCAAGATTACAAAAATTTGAAAATGACAACTTTTGTACACAAAGTGTTTGACTGTCTTCGCCATCGTCAAGACATACATGTTACCAGAATTTAGTTTACTAAATGCTAGGCACCTACAGGATACTACTGAGCTCATGACTGCTGAGAACCTCCTCACAAGATGAAACGCTCCAAGTCAACAACAAGAAACAAAATTTGTAATCACAGCAACAACTAGCTAGTTGATAAAAAATGAACAAGAATGCAAAAAATGCACAAGAAGCTTTACTCGTGACTAATCAATTTTCAAATAAAAACCAGAAACACAATTTGTCAAACTTGGCTTTGACATGAATTGTATCCGCTTGGCAAAGGGCCATGATGTCTTTTGAAAATGCTACCGGTAGATTCTAACTAGGACCATTAAGAATGGCAATTGGCTATGTCTTTCTTGTGTCATCTTTCTTCTACCAGGTCAACAATAAAAAATGGTCCCCTTTGAGGCACTAGTATTAAGTTGTAACTGCATTTTGTTCGCCTAATAGCTTTGTCTGTAAAAGCAACATCTTGTCCGAGATTACGTAACTAATTTGAATTCTCCATCTATTTAAATTTGTGTAGACATGCCCAAGGAGTACATCTATGAGCCTTTGACAAACAGGAGAGTACATCAAATAGGGTTCACATTTCCTCCCCAACACTAAAACATTCACTTGCTCTTGTGTGATCTAAGAATTGCTACGAACCCCGAGATAATGACTACTCCCATGCACTACAGCCAACCCCACTAATCTATAATGACTAGCCATGCCATGATGGAAGTGCCCTGTAATGTAAACAACCCTAATTTTTTGCTCAGGCAACACTAGGCAAATTCTACAAAATATACCCATGCATCCCTACTGAAATATCAACACTAGGCAACAAGTAAATGAAACTCGAACTGCAATACCTAGGGTTTGGCAGTGAGGGGGTGGAGGAGAAGGGAGAATCACCTGGGGACGGCGAGGGCGCGGGCGGAGGGGGGACGGCGAGGAGCGGGCGCGGGCGCTGGGAGAGGGGGACGGGCGAGCGGAGCGGGCGCTGGCGGAGGGGGGACGGCGCTGGCGGATGGCTGGCCGCGGGCGAGGAGGGAGGCGAGGGCGCTGGGCAAGTGAGGGGGGCGACGGGCAGGGCGGCGCAGGGCGGGCGACGCAAGGCTGGGCGCGGGGGGCGACGGCGCGAGAGGCTGTGAGGGGGGATCTCAGCGAGGGAGAGGAGAGAGGCCGAGGGAAAAGGTGAGGATGCTTAATGGCGCACTACACGCCTGCGGCGCCTATAAGTACGATCAGTTTAATGGCGCACTACAACGCTGTGCGCCATTAGAATGTTGTTTTATCTACATGTAGCTATATCTACAGCCCAACCCTTTCTACAACCGAACCCACCCACTAGCCCGACCGGGTCAAGATGCAAAGCACACACTCAGAGGTCCTGGGTTCGATTCCTGTGATCCCCAATATTTTTTATGCATTTTAAATGCTGTTTTTATATTTATTTGTGTTTAAATATGTTCAAACTTGTTTAAATCATAACAAGAATATTTTTTATGCATTTTAAATGCTGTTTTTATATTTATTTGTGTTTAAATATGTTCAAACTTGTTTAAATTATAACAGTAAAAATAGTAAAAAAATTTAAAAAGTGCTCCTGCCTGGTGGAGCGGGGAGGGTATGGCGGGTGGAGCTAGCGGGAGGTGCGGTGCGACGAGATGGAGGGAGATCGAGATCGAGATGGAGGGGAATCGAGATCAAGTGTCCTCATGAATTAAAAAGTGCCCATGAAATTTAAAAATATTCATGATATCAAAAGTGCCCATGAAATACAATCGAGAAATGAAGACTACGATTTAAATACAATCGGTCTTAGCTAGCTATCTGCTCACAATCTTCTTGCCCTTCTTTTTCGCAAACGGAGTTCTTCTCGTGGAACGGACGCCCTTAGGTAGGGTGGTCCCGCTTCTTCTTGTGGTGTGTGTGCTACTTCATCGCTGCCGCCATGTTCGATCTTCGGTCGCCATTTGTCAAGTCTTGCTCATTGGCTACTCCATCCATTCCGATGATCTTCCTTTCGCTTCTCCTCACAACAACACGACGGGCTTTGGCGGTCGGTAATGAAGAAGCATTGGTCCACTTGGGAAGCCAGCACCATGGCTCATTTTTCGCGGTGACGCTTATACCAGCGGGTCTTGATTTGGCTTCGTATAACCATGGTGGTGAAATACCGGTCTTCTTTATGACGCTGGCCCATCCGACACGGAACATCGGGACCTTCTCTCCAACAGAGCTCAGCCCCCAGATCTCCTCGATCCTTCCGTAGTATCTGTCCTTGTCGCTACCGTGTAGGATTCCATCGCTACCCCGGAGTTCTCGATAACCATCGCCTTCATGTCCTTGTCCCTGTAGAATGTGTAGTCATGGATATCGTGATCCTATAGGTCATCGTTGTGCTCGCGCTCGTGGACAAGGCGAATAGTAGTTGTTCTTCCGCTGAAGAATCTCATGTAAAGGGTACGATGTAAGCTTCGCTTGAACCAACGCGTGAAACATGAGTTGTGCTCTTTGAGTATATCTCCGTCCCGCCTCCGCTGGCCTGGCCATTGTACGCCTTCTTAATAAAGGTTTTGTGCTCTACCACCCAAGGATCGACCACGCCTATGTGTTGTAGCGCCGACTAGGTTTGTTTTTTCAAAGTCGGCGCAGTCGACCGGTTTATACATGCATTTCGCGGGCGACCTCATGGTGACCCCATCCAGCCAGCCCGCCGAGGTGCCTGCTGACGCGCACCAACGGGTTCTCGGCGCTCAGATAATTGCGGCAAGAGAGATGCACTCTTCGGTCGAAAGCCTCGCTATGCTTCCTCTCGACGTGACATGTTGCGTAACGATCCTTTGATGACACCATTCATCCTTTCGAACGCATCATGCTGCGCAGGAACGCCGCCCGAGTTGATGATATCCTCCACTATATGGACCAGCAGATGCACCATAACGTCAAGAATGCGGGCGGAAGTACATCTCAAGCTCGCATAGTATCACCACGATCTCTTCCTCAGAGCCTTCGAGTTGCCTCACGCCAATCGACTTCCGAGATGACGCCAAAAAGTTGCACAGCCAAATAGCGCTTACACTTGACGGCGCGCCCATGATCCCAATGGATTGCAACCGAAGTATTCCGCGCTATCAAGACGTGATACCGTGAGACTTCATCCCGCTGAACTTCGTCACTGGGTCTAGGTATCCGCTTATCTTCCCTGCAGAATCAGAAGGAAGTTTTACCTAGGAGGCAGTGAAAATTGCTCGATCTCCTCCTCGACTTAGAGTGAAGCACGCGGAGGGTAGTCATTTCCGGGTCTTCTTGGCCTTTTTGCCTTTTGCGATTTACTTCTCTCCTGGTCCCGTCTCTCATCATCATCATCATCATCATCATCATCATTAGCGTGAAGCTCCCGCCCGATGCCCATTGATTTCAAGTCCGCCTTGCTTTCGCCCATCTTTGGTCCTCTCTCGCATGTTGAGCAGGGTACCAAGCGGCATCGACACGCTCTTCGTGATATGCATGACATCAAGGCTGTGAGGCACACGGTGGATCTTCCAAGACGGCAAGTCCCGTAAAATGCACTCTCTTTCCATACCTTCAGCAGCTGCCTCGCGCGCTTTCGCGATCTTTCCCAGCAAGCAAGGCTCTTCCAATTTTTCAACAGCTTGTCTATTTCTCGCCCTCGTGACACTCGGCGCTGGGTTCGGTTTCACCATCGAACAGATCCTTGCGCTTCTCCACGGGTCATCGTCGCTGGCCACCTTCGATGTCCCATGAACACGGTTTTCAAGACCCGGATCTCTATCTAGTCGGGCGATACGCCAGTCATCCATGCACCTTACGATCCGTAAAATCCGTGGACTACCTGCCCCGCGAGATATCCTAGAATCGAGATAGTCGTGGCACCGTCGTGGAGCAAAGGCGGCTCATAGGGAAATATTCTTTCCGCAAGGCCCCACGACACGGGCGCTTTACATGCAGTGTCTAGCTCCTCCTTCAAAGAGCCCCGTGACATGTATTGATGTCGCTCCTCGTTGTTTCGCCCTTCAATTAGCATACTCATGTGAATGTACTTCTCTTCATGCACAACCAGGGGGGAAGGTTGTACATCCACACAAACACAAGCCAAAGCATGTGTGCTTTCCGCTGCCAAACGGATTGACTCCATCGCGTGCTCGCTACCAAAGACGATGTTCCTTGGATCCTTCCCAAATTTCGGTTCGGTTCAACGCTACATCGCTCGCATCCTTAGGGTGACTCCAGATCTTGTCTTTTTATCTATCTCCGGATCATTTGCGCCATCTTCTCGCTTCTTCTCCTCCCTATCCGCTGTAGCAACGCAGGAGCTTTGCTACCTTAGGGTCCGCCAAATACCGCAGACGAGGAGGATCGGAAAGTACCACACCGATTTTCGAGGAGCTTTCTTCCTTCTTGTATCGAGTGACGCCAAGACACCGACATATGGTAGACTCGCGGCTCGTCCCGATAAATGATGCAATTGTTCATGCACACATGGTATTTCACGGCGGTAAATCCAGAGGACACACGATTTTCTTCGCCTCGAAACTGGTTTCGCACTTGTTCCCTTTGGGAAGACGTTTTGCTGTAACGACATGTTCTCGCCGGCTACGCGCCGGTCATTTTGTGTTTTACCTTCATCTCCGTGAGCCATGAGCGCACTTTCAAAGGTATCCTCGGCCCATCCTTCATACAACGGAGTAACCGCTGCCTATCTCCAGCTGATCCAGCTTGGCTTTCTAAGCGGCTTCATGTTATCCGTCCGCTTGAGAAGCAGCTCTTGAATATGAGGGTCCTGCACCCAGCCTCCATCGCCAGCTCGCCCAAAGATCTTCATCTTCATGATCATGCCCTTCATCTTGATCTTCCTCATCATCATGTACGACATCTTCTACATGATGACGTGCAAAGATCACCGCCGGATCATGTCCCGAGATTCTTCGCCTTCTCGCCCGCCTCGCCACGGTGGTACTTTGTCTTGTCGCTCTTCCTCATTTCGCCCTGCCCCGCCATGGACGCACTTGATAGTCATCTTCATCACCTTGCCACCGATAGCCATCCATGAAACCACGCAAGAGCAGTGGTCCCAAGACCCGCCCGAACTGGTCCGCAATAAGGCTCTTCAACTTGCATCTTCGACATGGACATCTTATCTCCGCCTCGCTCTTTTGAAGCATCTCGCCTTCATGGAGCTCAAAACCTATTCACGATGCTTTCACCATCATCATGCGGACTATGGTCGTCATGGGTAGAGCAAAACGATATGTTAGAACCAACAAAAAATTTGGCATGACCTTCCCTAAAAATAGGACCAAAAGAATGCATAGTGCCAAAACTCGCTAAACGGAAATGAATCAAAACATTCCGCAAAATATTGGCAACTATCGATATTTCAAATACCGTACCTTCAAACACAAACATATATGCAACACCACAAACACTTGCAACACCACAAACATACATAGATCTAGCTAGGCCACAAAAGTGCATGTGCACGTTGTTGGAGCGAGCTAGGAGGAAAAAAAGTAGATCTATATCATGAAGATAGCTTCCTTACTTACCTATCAAAACTAGGTAATTTCACCACTTAATTTTGTTGAATCTATGG
>JAHHZJ010001503.1:0-50331 GCA_021437245.1 Aegilops speltoides | reverse complement strand
GACCCCATCTCTCTCCCGCCCTCTGTAAGCACTCTCCCTTCCGATCCCTCTCTCCCTTCTCGATCCTCTTCTCTGCTTAGTATGAACCCTAGGTATTTAGTGCTAGTTAGTATGAACCCTAGGCTATTTTTAGTGCTAGTTAGTTAATTACTTAGATGGTAATTAGGGCAGTAGTTCTTAGGTACTAATTAGTTAGTAAGAATTAGGTACTAATTAGGTACTAGAATATTTTTATTTATAGTATTATTTTTAGTAAGAACTAGTTGAATTAATAGAACTAGTTAGTAAGAACTTGTTTCTATTTTTTAGTTAAAAGCAATTTTTCCGCCTCGACGTGGGCGATGCCTATCCCGCATCCTCGCTGCCGAGTCGGCGGAGGACGACACCTGCTTGAGCAGATCGGCCATGTTAAGGACCGGCTCACTGGGTGGTACTGGAGGCGCTACTCTACGGGGCGCAGGTTGGTGAGGAGCCACTGTCGCCGACCAACCTTGCTTGGTGGCGGTCACAGGCTGCTGGCGATCCAGAGGCTCGAGGACTCATGGAGGTGGTGCGCCACCGTGTCGAGGAGGAGGACGCGCCGTCTGTCGCTACTTGTTTGCGTTGGAGCACAGCCGCTCTCCAATACCGGCAGTTCTCTAGGGATCTCACCGAGCTATGATCCCGTGATGGTGCCTTCTCTGTGGGTGTCCACCGCCGCCCGATACCCATCGTGTGCTAGAGTTTTAGTTGTATTAGTGATGTTATATGTATGACACTATTCGTGATGTATTAGTGACAATATTTTGAAATGCATGAGATGATCTACTTTTGCTTATTGAATGCATGCTAATTTGAGTCCTATAAGATATTTTTAAATGTATATCTTGTGTTGCTCAATATCCAAGTGGCGGTCATGTTTGCAGTTACACACTCCGAGTGGCCTATGTTTTGCCGGAGTGTTGATTCATTTCGCTCGGCAAATTTCAGCGCCGATATGTCCTATTTTAGCAAAGGTCATGCCGGATTTTTCCGTGAATTTTGGCATGACTTGTGCTAGAATATATATGTAGGAAATATCGAGTGCCCCGGATTTGTGTGTTCAGTATCTTGGTAGTTGTCTTCGATCGATTTTCAATTAATGTTTTAACTATGAACATAGGAAATGTCTGACGACGAGAAGGATTTCGGTATTTGCAAATACTGCGAAGACGAAGCGCGCCTGTCGACGGAATCTTCCTAGATGATGATAGGCGCTTCAGCATCAAGCTGGACGTGAACTTCGAAGTGGATACAGTAAGTCACAACGACAAGTCTTTTTTCGTAATTAAGCATAACATCTGCTTTCATTTGCTTCAACTTATATTTTTTTTTACTATTCTACTAGCGTATCCCCTGCCATGCAAGAGTTTTTGTATTGGATAAGATAGGTTTCAGTCATAGTATGGAGGAAAAGAAAGTTTACTTGAAGACCGAGCATGGTTATATTTTCCATGCGAAGTTATACAATTCAGACGACTACACCTATTTTGGATGCAAAACATGGCGAGCACTATGCAAGACTTATGCATTTGAGCCTGGTATGGTTATCACCTTTGATATTCGTCCGGAAGATCATATTGAAGGTAATACCGACATCTGGGTCAATGTGCAAATGCCTCCAGTTATACCATTATGTAAGTTTCTCAACCATATTTATGTCTTTGATATTGTTTATTCAAAATTAATTGACAACTAATTTGTATTGTCACTTATTTCCGTGCAAGCAAACATGTCCAACGCTTGGTAGACAGGACCAGATATCGTCACGAGGCTGAACTCAATCTGCGAGGAGCTCACCATTATGTTTCATGGCTTGAGGATCTTGATATTGTCAAGACAAATTTTCTTCGTGCATTTAGAAATCTTAGTACTGAAAATGTGCGACCCATAGTGTTCATATTGAACTACGGTCACATCCATTTAGGAAGGATGGTAAGATTTTTACTTTTATCCTCATTGCATCTTTTCCATACATTATTTTTGAAGCTAAACTTCATTGCTAAGTATGTTACCATACGATGTTCTTCAACAGGACTCCCGATGAATGTTGTGCCTTATGGGATCGAGACTAAAGGTGTCATGAGTATTGTCAACTTACGCCAAGATATCCTACAGCTTACTTTAGTGCATTCAAGATTAGCGACGGATGCTTAATAGTGCAAGACTGGACCAAATATGTGTTGGGGAGCGCAGAGAAGTACTAGGGAGCAGCAACCGAGAGACGCCTTCCACGATTAGGAGACAGGTTCATCTGCATGCTTCAACTTGATCAAGGAGGAGAGCTATACATGTTTTATGTTCTTTTACCTAAGAGAGAGCAAGAAGAGTGAGTAGCGAGGAGTGAGTAGCTGGCTAGAACTGAGTTTCGTGATGATGATGTGCTACACTATTACTATGATGATAAAATAGCTAGTGTTCCCGGTAATGACTATGATGTTTATTATTAGCTAGTGTTAGTGGTGATTAAATAAATAATGTTGATGGTAATGACCATGATGATGATTACATATCTTGTCTTCAAGGATTAGATTCAAGTGGAGGCAACATGTGGTGCACATCGAAAGTACTACTAATCCAAAGTAGATCAAGTTTGGATTAGTAGTATACTTTTGACATGCACCACATATTGCCTCCACTTGAACCTAATCCACCTTCATTTAATACACTGTTATGGACATAATGATGTAAACCTCATAACATCCGGTATTGTACCAATATTTGTATGATGGCATAAATACACTAAAAATAAAAAATTCTAAAAAAGTACTAGTAGCGATGGGTGGGAAACACGCGCAAGTAGATAACTTAGCAATGAGCGTAGCAAACAAGCGCTGCAGTTATTTGTACTAGCGAGAGGCGCGTGATGGCACGCTTCTATCGCTAAGCATTAGCTGTAGCGCCTTATTAGTAGCGCGCCTACCAAGGCTACTAGTAGGCACAAAACACGCGCTACTGCTAGGGTTTTCCCTAGTAGTGAAATCTCGCCCATTCTGAGAATGTTTTTCAGTGGCTCACAAAATAAGAACTGGGAGGTGCGACGGGCGCGTGAGAGAGTGGTTGAGCTCAGAATGGACAACGGAGAGAACCAGGGGAACATGAACGGATGCAAGTTTTGAAAACATGCAGATGAAATGCAGATGATGACATGGCAAAATGCAACACGCAAGCAAATGACATGGCAACTATGGCGAATAACTGAAAGACACCTGGCGCATCGGATCTGGGTCACGCCCAATATGCGACCCTATCCTAAAGGAAGTCGAAGGTCCCACCAAGGATAGAAGCGCATATTGGAGACGCTTTTGCAACGTGGATATCATTATGTCGTACCATTACATAATAGTTAGGGATACATACAAGAGACATACAATGCCACACGAATACAACAACATCATACATAAGAGCATCATCTAACTACGGATGAAACACAAACAGAAACTCAAATGACATCCACCCTGCTAGCCCAGGATGCCGACTTGGAACCTATCCCCTGATCGAAGAAGAAACAGAAGAAGAACTCCAAAACAAGTAAACATGGATCTCGCGTCATGATCATCGCAATACCTGTACTTGCAACTGTTGTTGTTGTTGTAATCTGTGAGCCACGAGGACTCAACAATCCCATTGCCATGCGTATCAAGACTAGCAAAGCTTAATGGGTAAAGGAATGGATAAGTGGTGAGGTTGCAGCAGTGTCTAAGCATATATGGTGGCTAACATACGCAAATAAGAGCGAGAAGAGAAGCAAACGGAACGGTCGAGAAGCTAGAAGTGATCAAGAAGTGATCCTGAACCTACTTACGTTCATACATAACCCAAAACCGTGTTCACTTCTCGGACTCCGCCGAAAAGAGACCATCACGGCTACACACACAGTTGATGCATTTTAATTCGAATCCGGTGTCAAGTTCTCTACAACCAGACATTAACAAATTCCCATCTGCCACATAACTGCGGGCACGGCTCTCGAAAGTTTATACCCTGCAAGGGTGTCCCAACTTAGCCCATCACCAGCTCTCATAGTCAACGAAGGATATTCCTTCGCCCAGGAAGACCCGACCAGTCTTGGAATCCTAGTTACAAGACATTTCGAAAATGGTAAAACAAGACCAGCAAAGCTGCCCGATGTGCTGACAAATCCCGATTGGAGTCGCACGTATCTCGTTCTCAGGGCACATCGGATAAGTCAAGCTACGAGTAAAACCAGCCCTCAAGTTTCCCCGAGATGGCCCCGCAGATTGCTCGGTTCGGACCAACACTCGAAGGAGCACTGGCCCGGGGGGGTTAAATAAAGATGACCCTTGGGCTCCGGAAACCAAAGGGAAAAAGGCTTATGTAGGCAAATGGTAAAACCAAGGTTGGGCCTTGCTGGAGGAGTTTTATTCAAAGCAAACTGTCAAGGGGGTCCCATAAATCTGTTGGGGAACATAGTAATTTCAAAAAAATTCCTACGCGCACGCAAGGATCATGGTGATGCATAGCAACGAGAGGGGAGAGTGTTGTCCATGTACCCTTGTAGACCGAAAGTGGAAGCGTTAGAACAACGCGGTTCATGTAGTCGTACGTCTTCACGATCCGACCGATCCAAGTACCGAAAGTACGACACTTCCGAGTTCAGCACACGTTCAGCTCGATGATGATCCCCGGACTCCGATCCAGCAGGGTGTCGGGGATGAGTTCAGTTAGCACGATGGCGTGGTGACGATGATGATGTTCTACCAATGCAGGGCTTCGCCTAAGCACCGCAACAATATGACCGAGGTGGAATATGGTGGAGGGGGGCACCACACACGGGTAAGGAACGATCACGAAGATCAACTTGTGTGTCATGGGGTGCCCCCTGCCCCCGTATATAAAGGAGGGAGGGGGCAGGTGCGAATGGCCCCTAGGGGTGCGCCTGGAGGAGTCCTACTCCCACCGGGAGTAGGACTCCCCACTCTTGCCTTGTTGGAGAAGGAAGGGGGAAGGGGGAAAGAGGAAAGTGGGGCGCCACCGCCCCTTCCTTGTCCTATTTGGACTAGGGGGAGGGTGCGCACGGCCTGCCCTGGCTAGCCCTCCTCTTCTCCCTTAGGGCCCATGTAGGCCCAATAACCCCCGGGTGGGTTCCGGTAACCCCCCGGTACTCTGGTAAAATACCGATTTCACCCGGAACAATTCCGATATCCAAATATAGGCTTCCAATATATCAATCTTTATGTCTCGACCATTTCGAGACTCCTCGTCATGTCCGTGATCACATCCGGGACTCCGAACAACCTTCGGTACATCAAAACTTATAAACTCATAATAAAACTGTCATCATAGCGTTAAGCGTGCAGACCCTTCGGGTTCGAGAACTATGTAGACATGACCTAGAACTGTTTCCGGTCAACAACCAATAGCGGAACCTGGATGCTCATATTGGCTCCTACATATTCTACGAAGATCTTTATCGGTCAAACCGCATAACAACATACTTTGTTCCCTTTGTCATCGGTATGTTACTTGCCCGAGATTCGATCGTCGGTATCCAATACCTAGTTCAATCTCATTACCGGCAAGTCTCTTTACTCGTTACGTAATGCATCATTCCGTAACTAAGTGATTAGCTACATTGCTTGCAAGGCTTATAGTGATGTGCATTACCGAGAGGGCCCAAAGATACCTCTTCGACAATCGGAGTGACAAATCCTAATCTCGAAATACGCCAACTCAACATGTACCTTCGGAGACACCTGTAGAGATCCTTTATAATCACCCAGTTACGTTGTGACGTTTGGTAGCACACAAAGTGTTCCTCCGGTAAACGGGAGTTGCATAATCTCATAGTCATAGGAACATGTATAAGTCATGAAGAAAGCAATAGCAACATGCTAAACGATCAAGTGCTAAGCTAACAGAATGGGTCAAGTCAATCACATCATTCTCCTAATGATGTGATCCCGTTAATCAAATGACAACTCATGTTATGGTTAGGAAACTTAACCATCTTTGATTAACGAGCTAGTCAAGTAGAGGCATACTAGTGACACTATGTTTGTCTATGTATTCACACATGTATTATGTTTCCGGTTCATACAATTCTAGCATGAATAATAAATATTTATCATGAAATAAGGAAATAAATAATAACTTTATTATTGCCTCTAGGGCATATTTCCTTCAATCTCCCACTTGCACTAGAGTCAATAATCTAGTTCACATCGCCATGTGATTTAACACCAATATTCATATCTGTATATGATTAACACCCATAGTTCACATCGTCATGTGACCAACACCCAAAGGGTTTACTACAGTCAATAATCTAGTTCACATACCTATGTGATTAACACCCAAAGAGTACTAAGGTGTGATCATGTTTTGCTCGTGAGAGAAGTTTAGTCAACGGGTCTGTCACATTCAGAGCCGTATGTATTTTTTGCAAATATTCTATGTCTACAATGCTCTGCACGGAGCTACTTTAGCTAATTGCTCCCACTTTCAATATGTATCCAGATTGAGACTTAGAGTCATCTGGATTGGTGTAAAAGCTTGGACCGATGTAACTCTTTACGACGGGCTCTTTTATCACCTCCATAATCGAGAAATATTTCCTTAGCCCTTACTAAGGATATTCTTGACCAATGTCAAGTGATCTACTCCAAGATCACTATTGTATTCCCTTACCAAATACAGAACAAGGTATACAATAGGTCTGGTACATAGCATAACATACTTTATAGAACCTATGACTGAGGCATAGGGAATGACTTTCATTCTCTTTTTTTCTATTTTCTACCGTGGTCGGGATTTGAGTCTTACTCAATTTCACACCTTTGCAATACAGGCAAGAACTCTTTCTTTGACTGTTCCATTTTAAACTACTTCAAAATCTTGTCAAGGTATGTACTAATTGAAAATCTTATCAAGCGTCTTGATCTATCTCAATAGATCTTGATGCTCAATATGTAAGTAGCTTTACTGAGGTCTTTCTTTGAAAAAAAATCCTTTCAAACACTCCTTTATGCTTTCCAGAAAATTCTACATTATTTTCGATCAACAATATGTCATTCACATATACTTATCAGAAAGGCTGTAGCGCTCCGACTCACTTTCTTGTAAATACAGTCCTTTCAAAAGGTCTGCATAAAACCATATGCTTTGATCAACTCATCAAAGCGTATATTCCAACTCCGAGATGCTTGCACCAGTCCATTGGTGGATTGCTAGAGCTTGCACACTTTGTTAGCATCTTTAGGATTGACAAAACCTTCTGCTTGCATCATATACAACTCTTCTTTAATAAATCCACTAAGGAATCCAGTTTTGACATCCATTTGCCAGATTTCATAAAATGTGGCAATTGCTAACATGATTCGGACAGACTTAAGCATCGCTACAGTTGAGAAAATCTCATTGTAGTCAACACCTTGAACTTGTCGAAAACCTTTTTTGCAACAAGTCGAGCTTTGTAGATAGTAACACTACTATCAACATCTGTCTTCCTCTTGAAGATCCATTTATACAATATGGCTTGCCGATCATTGGGCAACTCCACCAAAGTCCACACTTTGTTCTCATACATGGATCCCATCTCAGATTTCATGGCCTCAAGCCATTTCGCGTAATCTGGGCTCATCATCGCTTCCTCATAGTTCGTAGGTTTATCATGGTCTATTAACATGACTTTCAGAATAGGATTACCGTACCACTCTGGTGCGGACCATACTCTGGAAGACCTACGAGTTTCGGTAGTAACTTGATCCGAAGTTTCATGATCATCATCATTAACTTCCTCACTAATCGGTGTAGGCATCACTGGAACTGATTTCTGTGATGAACTACTTTGCAATTTGGGAGAAGGTACAATTACCTTATCAAGTTCTACTTTCCTCCCACTCACTTCTTTCGAGAGAAACTCCTTCTCTAGAAAGGATTCATTCTTAGCAACGAATGTTTTGCCTTTGGATCTGTGATAGAAGGTGTACCCAACACTTTCCTTTGGGTATTCTATGAAGACGCACTTCTCCGATTTGGGTTCGAGCTTATCAGGTTGAAAACCTTTTTCATATAAGCATCACAACTTCAAACTTTAAGAAACGACAGGTTAGGTTTACTGCTAAACCATAGTTCATACGGTGTCGTCTCAACAGATTTAGATGGTGCCCTATTAAACGTGAATGCAACTGTTTCTAATGCATAACCCCAAAACGATAGTGGTAAACCGATAAGAGACATCATAGATCGCACCATATCTAGTAAAGTACGATTACGACGTTCGGACACACCATTACATTGTGGTGTTCCAGGTGGCGTGAGTTGCGAAACTATTTCACATTGTTTCAAATGAAGACCAAACTCGTAACTCAAATATTCGTCTCCACGATCAGATCATAGAAAATTTATTTTACGATGATTTCCACTTCACTCTGAAATTCTTTGAACTTTTCAAATGTTTCAAACTTATGTTTCATCAAGTAGATATACCCATATCTGCTCAAATCATCTGTGAAGGTCAGAAAATAACGATACACGGCACGAGCCTTAACACTCATCGGATCACATACATCGGTATGTATTATTTCCAATAAGTCAGTAGCTCGTTCCATTGTTTCGGGGAACGGAGTTTTAGTCATCTTGCCCAAAAAGGCACGGTTCGCAATCATCAAATGTTTCATAACCAAGTGATTCCGAAAATCCATCTTTATGGAGTTCCTTTATGCGCTTTACACCGATATGACCCAATCGGCAGTGCCACAAATAAGTTGCACTATCATTATTAACTTTGCATCTTTTGGCATCAATATTATGAATATGTGTATCACTACGATGGAGATCCAACAAACTATTTTCATTGGGTGTATGACCATTTGAAGGTTTTATTCATGTAAATAGAACAACAATTATTCTCTGACTTTAAATGAATAACCGTATTGCAATAAATATGATCAAATCATATTCATGCTCAACGCACATGCCAAATAACATTTATTTAGGTTTAACACTAATCCCGAAAGTATAGGGAGTGTGTGATGATGATCATATCAATCTTGGAACTACTTCCAACACTCATCGTCACTTCCCCTTCAACTAGTCTCTGTTTATTCTGTAACTCCTGTTTCGAGTTACTAATCTTAGCAACTGAACAAGTATCAAATACTCAGGGGCTACTATAAACACTAGTAAGGCACACATCAATAACTTGTATATCAAATATACCCTTGTTCACTTTGCCATCCTTCTTATCCACCAAATATTCAGGGCATTTCCACTTCTAGTGACCATTTCCTTTGCAATGTAAGCACTCAGTTTTAGGCTTTGGTCCAGCTTTGGTCTTCTTCACGGGAGTGACAACTTGTTTGCCTTTCTACTTGAAGTTTCCATTTCTTTCCCTTTGACCTTTTCTTGAAACTAGTGGTCTTGTCAATCATCAATGCTTGATGCTCTTTCTTGATTTCTACCTTCGTCGATTTCAACATCACGAAGAGCTTGGGAATCGTTTTCGTCATCCCTTGCATACTATAGTTCATCACGAAGTTCTAGTAACTTAGTGATGGTGACTAGAGAATTTTGCAAATCACTATCTTATCTGGAAGATTAACTCCCACTTGATTCAAGCGATTGAAGTACCCAGACAATCTGAGCACATGCTCACTAGTTGAGCGATTCTCCTCCATCTTTTAGCTATAGAACTTGTTGGAGACTTCATATCTCTCAACTCATTTGCTGGAAATATTAACTTCAACTCCTGGAACATCTCATATGGTCCATGATGTTCAAAACGTCTTTGAAATCCCGATTCTAAGCCGTTTAAGCATGGTGCACTAAATTATCAATTAGTCATCATTTTGAGCTAGCCAAACGTTCATAACGTCTGCATCTACTCCTGCAATAGGTATGTCACCTAGTGGTGCATCAAGGACATAATTCTTCTGTGCAGCAATGAGGATAAATCTCAGATCACGGATCCAATCCGCATCTGTGACACTCCAAAAAAAATTCATCTTGGTTTTCAGCAAAAAATTCATTGTTTGATTTGAAGGAGGCTATTTGAAATCTTTTAAAAAGGCTCTCCCTCTCAAATATTTTTTTCTCTTATGACAAAATCTTTTTGGGGTTATCCTCAACCTTGATGTTGGGCTTTGAAGGTTCTTCACTGGTGTTGACTCACCATAAATTATTTTTGGAGAGTTTTCAATTTTTTTTAAAAAAGAAAATCCTTAGGGTTATGGATTTATTCCTTTTATTCCAACCATCCTCTTTCACCATGTCTCTTATTAAAGTTTTCTCCAAAAACACCTCCCTCCACTTTGGGGTCAAGTCAAGTAGCCAATCCTAGCAAGTTCAAATCATTTTTGATTTTTATTTCATTTATTTTTCCCCAAAATTATTTCTGTCCTTATTTTTGGACTTGGGTGATTTACAAAGGATGTATCTTTTCCCCTTTGAGTTTTGATCTCAAACTAACTCCTCTGGCTAGTCCTTAGCACCCCCAACCTAGATCCACTCTTCCACAGTTCACAATTTTCAAGTTTTGCTCACTGCAAGTTTGGACCAGATTCATCATTTTTGGTGAAATTCATATTTTCTCTTCTCCAAAAATTCTACCAAAAATCAGGCAGCCCCCAGGTGCATTGAGAGGCCATCTCACCAAAGATTAGCTCCAGATAAGTTGCCCACATGCCAAAACCATTTCATCGAACACCTAGCCTGCACTGTTACTACACATGTTCAGAAATTCAGTGTTTCAGTCGACAGTCAGTGTCGTTTTCTTCAGAGACTTGGCGTCGATCTCACCAGTGCACGCTGGCGCCTCGCGCACTGCTACTCCTTCTTATCCAGAGCACCGCACGCTCTCTTGGACGGGCGCAAGTGTCGGTGGCGGCGTGCCTCACCGACGCCGGCAGCTTCCGCGGTGGCAGAGCCACCCATGGCGGCGAGCGGGAGCCAGCGCCAACTTTCTGCGCAGTCCAGCACCGCCCAAACCACCCGAGGCCTCCGCGCGGCCGTCTACTTGCCAGCGCATGCCGCAGCATCGTCGCAGTGTCCCGGCAAGCACAGGGCGCGCTCTCTGCCACCGACGGGCCCGCGAAGCACCGTTCCGTCGAAACCGCGGAGCTAGCCAAATCCAATCGCGGTTAACATCTGAATGAAACCAGTGGATCTCCATGTCGATGCCCAGCCACCTAAACCAACCGTCTGGCCACTGCATCACCGTAATCGCCGCCGAAGTTATCCCGTTCACGGGAACCGCCTCGGGCCGGCTATAAATAGCCACCCCGAGCTCGCCTTGGACCTGCACTACTCCCTCCACCTCACCAGAAGCCCGCCAAGGCACCAGGAGGACCCCGAGGAGGTCTCCTTCTCCGTCTCCGGCCGCCCCGATCCACCTCGGGCTCCATCTTGATCCACTCAGGTGTGGCCTGCTCCCGCCTTCCAAACCCCGTCAGCAGCCCTCTGGTGCACCCAGTACACTGACCCACGCCCCAATTTGAAGCTTGCAGCCCTCCCCGGCGAGATCCATCAACGCCCGAGCCGCCGTCCGTCGGAGTGAAGGCCACCGTCGACGTGGAGATCGCCGATGACCAACTCCACCACCCACAGACGCGGGAGAGCACCATGAGTCCGTAGGTACCCTCCGCTCCTCCTAACTCGCCCTGGATCGCCGCCGGCGACCACCGCAGCCTTCGGCGCCAAATACTGTCTTCTCCTCCAACTTTCAACCTGACGAGTGGGACCCCTCGTCAGCCTCTCTGCTTTTATTCAACTGCTTTCTCTGAAAGCGCCTTCAGAAAATACGCTTTCGATCTGAAACGTTTTTATGGCTTTTTCTGTTCAGCCCCACGAAAGTTTCGTTTCATTACGCATAAGTCCCCGGCTAAAACTTTAATATCTTTTAAATAGAAAATGATTTTTGAGTGATTCTTTTTCTGTCACCTTTATTTTTCTATCTAGTTTTTTATCATATTTATTTGAAAAATATTTGGAGCACTTTTTGTGCACACACGGTATTTACGTTAGAACATATTTTTCTATATACCGTAGATACCGGAGGATGTGACGGAACCGCGAACTTCACCGAGCTAGACTCCGACTACTCCAAACCAGGCAAGCATGGTTGAACCTTTGATATGATGAGTGTTTTGCATGTTTGCTTTGAGTAGCTAGTTTATGGCATGTTCATATATATAGCAGTAAGTGTTATTTTGCATGTAAAGTTGATGCAAGTAAGCTTCGAAACTCCATATGCTCTTTGATGTGAGTTTACATGATCATGTGGTGACATGAGAGGTGGTAAGATGGCAGTGTTGTAGCATGCCAGTCTTATGCCAAACCATTTAACTCCAGTGTTAACGTGGATCAAGTCACGTTATCATCCATTCGTCCCTTTTGTGCTACCTCATGTTTTCTGCAAAGAATATGGTTTAGTAAGTTGCTAACCGCTTTCCTCGTACACACTAGATAGAGAGGCCGTGATGAGGGTTCCATGGCCCTGGATTAAAGCCAATCATCCGGCAGGGCATGGGTGTTTCCGGTTGGGACCGAGAGGGGGGCACCCCTTAGAGCGCGCGTATATAAATTTGATCCCATGCTATTCGAGGTTGTAGCCTCCCCGTCTCAAAGTTTTTCTTGAACGTTGCCTAGGGTGATTCCTGGCATCGTGAGGTGGAAATGGGTGTGTACTGGTTAGATGTGTTTCTACTGAAATACCGTAAACGGAACTAGTCCTTCGTGACTACTGAAATCCATTGGCTATGGTTAAATAGTACAAACTCTGCATAGTCAAAATCATCAAAGTAATCGTATCTTGATCAACGACTGTGTTCAACCTATTTTTGTCAGTATCAGTCTCAGTGACAAAACTCTGATGAACAAACATGAGTGTTTAGTCCGGTTAATGATTTATTCCTGTGGTTGGACTAACTCGTTTATTATCATGTGCTGAGTATTTCCTGTGAGTGATATATGTTCATGAATTTATTGAATATAAATGATGAAATATAAGCCCTTTCTGTGATGTCGCCGACGCACGTAACGGTATGGCACGCTTGCTATTTACTTTCAATATAAGCCCTTTCTGTGATGTCGCTCAGACGTCTGACTGTGGCACTCTTGTTTTTTTTTACTTTCAATATAAGCCCTTTACGTGATGTCGCTCAGACGTCCGACTGTGGCATCTCTGTTATTTATTTTCATTATAAGCCCTTTCCGATATGTCGCTCAGACGTCCGACCGTGGCATCGCGGTTATTTACTTTCATTATAAGCCTTTCCGAGATGTCGCATAGACGTCCGACTATGGCACGCACTGTCATTTACCTTTTAATATAAGCCCTTTATGTGGTGTCGCCTAGACGCCCGACTGCGGCATGTTAATTTATTTATTTCACCTTTCGAGGCGTCGCTTCAGACACCCGATCGGTTTTCAGCTATTTTATGGGATTTTGGGAGGATTACCCCCTAACTTCCTTTTTATTCTACATGCGATGCAAATGTATTATTTGAGTGTGCATTGCTAACTGCTCATGGTGCATCGTGTTTGCATTTGTTATATCTTATGTCCGAACTGTCTTGCGAGTACATTCAAAGTACTCACCTGGCTTGTTGATTTGGCCAGATGTTGACGAAGGCGATCTCATGGATGAAGAGTACGATAGCGAGTCCGACGCCTAGAGGAATCCAAGTCAGTCCCGTGCGATCCTGGATTTGGTCACTTGTATTATATCCGCTTCCGCTACCCGAATAAATTCATCGAGCCTCACTTCGACGCTCGATGAACTGCAAGATTAGGAGTCTTGTTACCCACTCCACTGTGACATATCCACCACCACTTTAATATCGAGCCAGTAGTATGCCACCACACCATTGTGTCATATCCACCCTTATGTAAAATATTGGCGTGGTTGTAATAAATTGTTGAGCAACCTCAACTCAACCCTGTATAATATTTAATACTACTGGATTTCTGTATCAAGGATTTGTCTACCAGTAAGGAGGATTTTTCTATACTGGTCTATATAAAGGTCGGTTGCTCAATAAGCTTTTTATTGAAAAATCGGTCGTGACAAACTTGGTACCAGAGCCAGGCTGACTGTAGGAAGCCACTAGGTGCGATCGCTAATCGGTTATTAGCGTAATTAGTGCCATTTTAATATTTTGCAAATGTAGTCATTTTTCTAACAGTCAGCATAAATTTATGATCTGACCACTCAGAATTTTTGCCTACTTTTGTAGATGGCTGGCAACGACTGTGAGTCGCAGGTGTTCACCAACGTACCTGAGGGGTTCGTCAAGCTCCTCACCTCCATCGTAAAAATCACGACCGGGCCATCGACTCGTTCGGAGTTCACACTCTACCATAACAAGATCAACGACGGTCTGTCCATGCACCAGGTCGCGGTGCAATTCAAGGGAGGGCGTGTTGAGTTTCGCCGCTTCCGGTTTGTGGGCAGAGCCATGCCTACGGAGAGGCATGCTATGCAGATGGCTGTCCGTGAGGCGACAGCTCGTCTTCGGGATGTTCTTCCTTCAATGAAGACTCGTCGCTACCGCTACCTCCCCTGCCACGTGCCATACACCTGTCACTACACATTTGCTTGTCCTAGAGGAGAAAGGGATGAGGCTATTGAGATGCTGGTTGAATATCTCAAGGCGCTCGAGGCAGCATTTGATAACCTTGTGGACGACCTCGTGGCTGCTCGTATGGTAGTCGTGCATAGCTATTCCGCCAACAGGAGGGAGCTTCTCCATACAGCTCCACCACTGACTTACGTCTCGTCCTCAGCATCCCACACACCTGCCACACTCGCCACTGCTCACCGCTTGCCTACTACTGAAGAATTTGACCAAGTCATCGCTCCTACCCCAGTCAGAGTTGCACCACCTACCGCACCCATTCTAGCTCCGCAGCTCAGTGCTTCACGTCTGGAACCTATTATTGAGGAGGAAGTGGAGTCTCCAGCACCACTAGACCTTACCCTTGGCAGGCCAAGGGAAATCCTCACCATCTCCGACTGAGTGCGCCTAGCAGCCGTGCAGTGTGTCAGCTTGTATGATATGTTTATATGTATATAGGTTGTGAGAAGTAGTCTGTATGCGCATCATGTAGGAACTGGAAGAAGTGCACTAGCCTAAATAACATGTCAAGAATGTGTATGCACATCCTGAGTGATGTATTGTATAATTATGCTTGCGTATAAGATATGTACTAAGCGGTCATTCTCCATGCGCAATCAAATATTTCCTTGAAAAATATTTGAGTTCTTAATTTTTTTTTCCCGACTTGCAAAAAAATGATTTATTCTGCCACTGAGCTTTTCTCACGAGTTTTACAAAAATTACCCCAGAGTGGAATATGCCTTGTCCTTGGACTCGTTCCATGCCAATTCCACCAGAAGAGAATTATGGTACGCAAAGAAGCAACAACTTCACCCAGGGACAATCAAGTCAACAAGGCAGTGATGTCGCATTTTCTCAAGTATGCCGTCTTTATGAACAGAGTCAGCAACAGCACCAAGAAATTATGAACCAAGTCATCAATATGGGAAATCACCGCGGACCGTATCAACAGCAATCCAAATTATCAGAACTACAAAAGACGCGGCCCCCAACGTTCTCGCACACTGACAAGCCTCTTGAGGCCGACCACTGGCTTCGAGACATGGAGAGAAAGCTAATTATTGCACAGTGTTTAGATCGTGAGAAAGTACTATATGCACCGCACTATCTCACTGGAGCGGCTGCATCATGGTCGGAAAATTTCCTACACATGCACCCCAATGAAAATGATATAACCTGGGAGGAATTCAAGGAAGGTTTTCGTGGGGCGCACATCCCCAGAAGTATTATGAAGATCAAGAAGAGGGAGTTTTACGACCTCAAGCAGAGGACCATGACAGTGACGGAGTATAACAGTCAATTTACTCTATTGTCTCGCTACGCCAACGAAGAGCATATGACTGAAAACAAGAAGATGGAAAAATTCTTGGACGGTCTGGCACCAACGCTTAAATGCCAGCTGGTCGTACACACCTTCCCAGATTTCAAGACACTGGTGTATAAGGCTATTACCTTGGAAAATGAGCGACGCAGCTTGGAGGATTTTCGCAAGCGCAAAAGGGACCAGACTACACTTGCTTGCAACCAACGGAGCAAGACCGATTTTCAGAAAGGTGGGGCACACAAACCCACGACCAATGTTTCACGTCCAATCAATAATTTCCATGCAAGGGACAAGGAGTTCACATATCACCCAGGTGTTACTTGTTACGCTTGTGGAGAAGAAGGAAACTATGCCAAGCAGTGTCCCAAGCCAAGGAACTCGGCCCCAAAGCCGAACAACGGTGGCAATAATTCAGTGCCCAAGCGAAACAATTTCAACCCCAATAACAACCACAAGAAGGGTCACCTGAACCATGTGACCAGGGAGGAAGCACAGAATGCCCCGGATATCGTACTCGGTAAGTTCCCTGTCAACACAATGCCTGCCATGGTTTTGTTTGATTCTGGAGCTTCTCACTCGTTCATTTCAAAGAGATTTGCTTTGCAAAATAATTTTTCGATGCTTCCCTTGGAAAAATCCATGATCATCAAGTCCCCTGGGATTAAGCAAGTTACTGAGAATTACTGCCAAGGTGTGGTTATTGATCTTGAAGGACTGAAGTTTCATGCAAACCTCATTGTATTGGAAAATAAGGGACTAGATTTTATCCTAGGAATGGACTGGTTAACCACCAACAAAGGATTTATTGACTGCTTCAATCGGACTGTGATTCTCACCCATCATCACGGGAAGACAATAAAGATTTCAGCTCAAGAAAGACAAATATCACGACAGCCAAGGTTGAACAAGGTCGACATCTCAGAGTTAAGCAAAGTTCCAGTGGTATGTGAGTTTCCCGACGTATTCCCCGAAGAGCTACCTGGCATGCCACCAGACCGGGAAATAAAATTCATCATTGAGCTAGCACCTGGAACCACCCCCATTTACATGAAACCCTATAGAATGGCACCATCCGAGTTGGTAGAATTAAAGAATCAAATAAAAGAGTTACTGGACAAAGGATTTATTCGAGCCAGCTCCTCATCTTGGGGTTCACTAGTATTATTTGCCAAGAAAAAGGATGGGACACTAAGATTGTGTATAGACTATCAAGCACTCAACATGGTCACCATCAAAAACAAATATCCAATGCCGCGGATAAATGACTTATTTGACCAGCTCGCGCAAGCCAAGGTCTTCTCAAAAATTGATTTGAGTTCGGGGTATCATCAATTAAAAGTACGGACAGAAGATATTCCCAAAACAGCATTTACCTCCAGATACAGACTATATGAGTTTAGAGTAATGTCGTTTGGACTGACAAACACCCCAGCATATTTTGTCCATCTCATGAACAATGTATTTATGAAATTGATGGACAAATTTGTTGTGGTGTTCATTGACGACATTCTGGTATACTCCAAGACACCAGAAGAGCAGGCTGAGCATCTCAGGATTATACTGGGAGAACTAAGGAAACATCAACTGTACACCAAATTTTGGTTAAGACAGGTCGATTTTCTAGGCCACGTACTAACCCAAGAAGGTGTTGCTGTAGACCCGGAAAAGGTCATGGCCGTACTTAGCTGGAAACCACCAGCCAGCATAACGGATGTACGAAGTTTCTTGGGGATGGCAGGATATTTCCGAAGATTTATAGAAGGATTCTCCACCATAGAAAAACCAATGACCAAGTTGCTCAAGAAGGATAAGAAGTTTTTATGGACCGAAGCATGCGAGAAAAGATTCTAAGAACTCAAAAGGAAACTGACAACAGCACCAGTATTGGTTGTGCCCGACATACACAAAAGCTTTGAAGTATATTGTGACGCATCCCGAAGGGGCCTCGGATGCGTATTAATGCAAGAAGGCAAGGTAGTCGCCTACGCTTCCAGGCATCTACGAAAGCATGAAGAGAATTATCCCACTCATGACCTCGAATTGGCAGCAGTCATTCATGCACTCAAGGAGTGGAGACACTTTTTGCTTGGAAACCGCTGTGAAATATATACGGACCATAAAAGCCTCAAGTACATTTTCACACAACCAGAACTCAATTTACGGCAACGACACTAGTTGGAATTAGTGAAAGATTATGATGTTGGCATTCACTACCATCCAGGAAAAGCAAATGTAGTGGCGGATGCTCCTAGTCGGAACCCCAGCTCGGGCAATGATAGTAAATCAAATTTGAGACCAGAATTTCAGCAGGAATTTGCCAAACTCAACTTAATAACGGTCACCGAAGGCAGTGTGTCGAATTTGGAAATACAGCCTACCCTGATAGAAAAGATTAAGGAGGCTCAGCATGGAAACCCCAGCATTGAAGGCATAAAAAGAAAAGTGAGTTTGGGCAAGGCCTCAGAATTCGTCATAGACGAGCAGGGAATATTGTGGTACGGAGATAGGCTTTGCGTACCAAATATCGAGGACCTTAAACAGCAGATTCTAGCTGAAGGCCACACCGCTCCGTATTCAATCCATCCTGGAGGAACAAAAATGTACAAGGACCTTCAGGAAATTTTTTGGTGGCACGGTATGAAAAGGGACATAGCCACGTTCATTACATGTTGTGATTCATGCCAACGCATCAAGGCCGAGCACCAGAAACCAGCCGGACTATTACAGCCAAACAAGATACCCGAGTGGAAATGGGACGAGATTGGAATGGATTTTATTGTTGGACTACCTCGGTCACGACACGGAAATGATGCCATATGGGTCATCACAGATAGACTGACTAAGGTGGCACACTTCATCCGGTGAAGACAACCCACACCACTCAGAAGCTTGCCAGGGTTTATCTTACCCGTATCGTCTGCCTACATGGAGTCCCAAAGACTATAATATCTGACAGACGCACCTAGTTCGTCTCTAGATTTTGGGATCACTTACAACAGGCTCTGGGAACTCAACTAGCATTCAGTACAACATACCACCCTCAGACAGATGGTCAAACTGAACGGGTAAACCAAATTCTAGAAGACATGTTGATGGCATGTGTCCTCACCTATGGAACCAGTTGGGAAGAAAGCTTGCCATATGCAGAGGTCGCATACAACAATAGTTACCAAGCCAGCTTACAAATGGCACCCTTTGAAGCCTTGTACGGGCGGAGATGTCGTACAGCACTAAATTGGTCAGAGACCGGAGACAGCCGTATCTTCGGCCCAGACATGCTCAAAGAAGCTGAGGAGAAAGTCAAGCTAATCAGGGACCGACTCAAGATAGCTCAAAGCCGAAAAAAGAGTTATTACGATCGAAAACATCGTGGAGTCAGTTTTGAACCCGGTGAGTATGTGTACCTGCGAGTATCCCCTATGAGGGGCCTACAATGATTCAAGGTTAAGGGAAAGCTAGCACCAAGATTCATCGGAACTTTCTGTGTAGTTGCACGAAGAGGAACAATAGCATACCAGCTAGACCTACCCGAAGAGTTGTCAGACGTCCACGACATGTTCCATGTGTCACAGTTGAGAAAGTGCGTAAGCAACCCAGAGAAGCATGTATCTCATGAAGACATTGACGTGCAACCAGACCTCACCTACAGAGAACGTCCAATAAAAATATTGGAGGAGTCTGAAAGGAGGACCCGTCAAAAAACAATCAAGTTTTTCAGAGTTCAGTGGAGCAATCACACCGAGAATGAAGCAACCTGGGAAAGAGAAGATTTTCTTGGACAGAGCACCCACACCTATTTGAGGATCAGCTGAAATCTCGGGGACGAGATTTTTCCTAAGGGGGTAGGTGTTGTGACACTCCAAAAAAATTTCATCTTGGTTTTCAGCAAAAAATTCATTGTTTGATTTGAAGGAGGCTATTTAAAATCTTTTAAACAGACTCTCTCTCTCAAATATTTTTTTTCTCTTATGACAAAATCTTTCTGGGGTTATCCTCAACCTTGATGTTGGGCTTTGAAGGTTCTTCACTAGTGTTGACTCACCATAAATTATTTTTGGAGAGTTTTCAATTTTTTTTAAAAAAGAAAATCCTTAGGGTTATGGATTTATTCCTTGTATTCCAACCATCCTCTTTCACCATGTCTCTTATTAAAATTTTCTCCAAAAACACCTCCCTCCACTTTCGGGTCAAGTCAAGTAGCCAATCCTAGAAAGTTCAACTCATTTTTGATTTTTATTTCATTTATTTTCCCCCAAAATTATTTCTGTCCTTATTTTTGGACTTAGGTGATTTACAAAGGAAGTATCTTTTCCCCTTTGAGTTTTGATCTCAAACCAACTCCTCTGGCTAGTCCTTAGCACCCCCAACCTAGATCCATCAAGATCCACTCTTCCAAAGTTCACAATTTTCAAGTTTTGCTCACTGCAAGTTTGGACCAGATTCATCATTTTTGGTGAAATTCATATTTTCTCTTCTCCTAAAATTCTACCAAAAATCAGGCAGCCCCCAGGTGCATTGAGAGGCCATCTCACCAAAGATCAGCTCCAGATAAGTTGCCAACATGCCAAAACCATTTCATCGAACACCTGGTCTACACTGTTACTGCACATGTTTAGAAATTCAGTGTTTCAGTTGACAGTCAGTGTCGTTTTCTTCAGAGACTTGGCGTCGGTCTCACCAGTGCATGCTGGCGCCTCGCGCACTGCTGCTCCTTCCTATCCAGAGCACCGCACGCTCTCTTGGATGGGCGTAGGTGTCGGTGGCGGCGTGCCTCACCGACGCCGGCAGCTTCTGTGGTGGCAGAGCCACCCGTGGCGGCCATTGGGAGCAGCGCCAACTTTCTGCGCAGTCCAGCACCGCCCAAACCACCCGAGGCCTCCGTGTGGCCGTCTACTTGCCAGCGCACGCTGCAGCACCGTCGCCGTGGCCCGGCAAGCACAGGGCACGCTCTCTGCCGCCGACGGGCCCGCGAAGCGCTGTTCCATCGAATCTGTGGAGCCAGCCAAATTCAATCGCGTTAACGTCTGAATGAAACCATTGGATCTCCATGTTGATGCCTAGCCACCTAAACCAACCGTCCGGCCACTGCATCACCGTAATCGCCGCCGGAGTTATCCCGTTCGCGGGAACCGCCTCGGGCCGACTATAAATAGCCACCCCGAGCTCGCCTTCAACCTGCACTACTCCCTCCACCTCACCAGAACCCCGCCAAGGCACCAGGAGGACCTTGAGGAGGTCTCCTTCTCCGTCTCCGGCCGCCCCGATCCGCCTCGGGCTCTAGCTCGATCCACTCAGGTGAGGCCACCCCCCGCCTCCCAAACCACATCATCAGCCCTCTGGTGCACCCAGTACACTGACCCACGCCCCAATTTGAAGCTTGCAGCCCTCCCCGGCGTGATGCATCGACGCCCGAGCTGCCGTCCGCCGGAGTGAAGGCAACCATCGACGTGGAGCTCGCCGATGACCAACTCCACCACCCACAGACGCGGGAGAGTACCCTGAGTCCTAGGTACCCTCCGCTCCTCCTAACTCGCCGTGGATCGCCGCCGGCGACCACTGCAGCCTTCGGGCGCCGGCGCGCTCTGTCTTCTCCCTCCAACTTTCAAACCTGATGAGTGGGACCCCCTCGTCAGCCTCTCTATTTTATTCGAACCGTTTTCTCCGGAAAGCGCCTTCGGGCAAATACGCTTTCGGTCTGAAATGTTTTTCTGGCTTTTTCTATTCAGCCCCCTGGAAAGTTTCTGTTTCATTACAGACAAGTGCCTTGGCTAAAACTTTAATATCTTTTAAACAAAAACCGATTTTTGAGTGATTCTTTTTCTGTCACCTTTATTTCTCTATCTAGTTTTTTATCATATTTATTTGAAAAATATTTGCAGCCCTTTTTGTGCACACATGGTATTTACGTTAGAACATATTTCTCTGTATACCGTAGATACCGGAGGAGGTGACGGAACCGCGAACTTCACCGAGCTAGCCTCCGACTACTCCGAACCAGGCAAGCATGTTTGAATCTTTGATATGATGAGTGTTTTGCATGTTTGCTTTGAGTAGCTAGGTTATGGCATGTTCATATATATAGCAGTAAGTGTTATTTCGCATGCAAAGCTGATGCAAGTAAGCTTCGAAACTCCATATGCTCTTTGATGTGAGTTTACATGATCATGTAGTGACATGAGAGGTGGTAAGATGGCAGTGTTGTAGCATGTCAGTCTTATGCCAAACCATTTAACTCCAGTGTTAACGTGGATCAAGTCACGTTATCATCCATTCCTCCCTTTTGTGCTACCACATGTTTTCTACAAAGAATATGGTTTAGTAAGTTGCTAACCGCTTTCCTCGTACACAGCAGATAGAGAGGCCGTGATGATGGTTCCATGGCCCTGGATTAAAGCCAATCATCCGGTCAGGGGGCATGGGTGTTTCCGGTTGGGACCGAGAGGGGGGCACCCCTTAGAGCGCGCGTATATAAATTTGATCCCATGCTATTCGAGGTTGTAGCCTCCCCGTCTCAAAGTTTTAATTGAACGTTGCCTAGGGTAATTCCTGGCATCGTGAGGTGGAAATGGGTGTGTACTGGTTAGATGTGTTTCTACTAAAATACCGTAAACGGAACTAGTCCTTTGTGACTACTGAAATCCGTTGGTTGTGGTTAAATAGTACAAACTCTACAAAGTCAAAATCATTCAAGTAATCGTATCTTGATCAACGACTGTGTTCAACCTATCTTTGTCAGTATCAGTCTCAGTGACAAAACTCCGATGAACAAACATGAGTGTTTAGTCCAGTTAATGATTTATTCATGTGGTTGGACTAACCAGTTTATTATCATGTGCTGAGTATTTCCTGTGAGTTATATATGTTCATGAATTTATTGAATATAAATGATGAAATATAAGTGAAGGAAATATGCCCTAGAGGCAATAATAAAGTTATTATTTATTTCCTTATTTCATGATAAATGTTTATTATTCATGCTAGAATTGTATTAACCGGAAACATAATACATGTGTGAATACATAGACAAACATAGTGTCACTAGTATGCCTCTACTTGACTAGCTCGTTTATCAGAGATGGTTATGTTTCCTAGCCATGGACAAAAGAGTTGTCATTTGATTAACGGGATCACATCATTATGAGAATGATGTGATTGACTTGACCCATTCCATTAGCTTAGCACTTGATCGTTTAGTATGTTGCTATTGCTTTCTTCATAACTTATACAAGTTCCTGTAACTATGAGATTATGCAACTCCCGTTTACCGGAGGAACACTTTGGGTACTACCAAACGTCACAACATAATCGGGTGATTATAAAGGAGTACTACAGGTGTCTCCGAACGTACATGTTGAGTTGGCGTATTTCGAGATTAGGTTTTGTCACTCCGATTGTCGAAGAGGTATCTCTGGGCCCTCTCGGTAATGCACATCATTATAAGCCTTGCAAGCAATGTAACCAATGAGTTGGTTACGGATGATGCATTACGAACGAGTAAAGAGACTTTCCGTGACGAGATTGAACTAGGTATTGATACCGACGATCGAATCTCGGGCAAGTAACATACCGATGACAAAGGGAACAACGATGTTGTTATGCGGTCCGACCGATAAAGATCTTCGTAGAATATGTAGGAACCAATATGGGCATCCAGGTCCCGCTATTGGTTATTGACCGAGACGGTGTCTCGGTCATGTCTACATTGTTCTCGAACCGTAGGGTCCGCACGCTTAAGGTTTCGATGACGGTTATATTTTGAGTTTGTGTATTTTGATGTACCAAGAAGTTCGAGTCCGGATGTGATCACGGACATGATGAGGAGTCTCAAATGGTCGAGACATAAAGATTGATATATTGGGCGGCTATATTCGGACACGGAAAGGTTCCGGAAGTTTCGGAGAAAACCGGAGTGCCGAGGGGTTACCGAACCCCGGGGAAGTAATGGGCCTTATTGGGCCAAGAGGGAGAGAGAGGGCCGCACCAGGAGGTGGCATGCCCCCACCCCTGTGGGAGTCCGAATAGGACAAGGAGGGGGCGCGCCCCCTTCCCTCTCCCTCTCCTCTCCTTCCTTCCCCTTCCTCTTCCTAGTTGGACTAGGAAAGGGAGTCCTACTCCCACTAGGAGGAGGACTCCCCCCCTTGCGCGCCTCCTAGGGCCGGCCGCCCTCCCCTTGCTCCTTTATATACGGGGCAGGGGCACCCTAGAACACACAAGTTGATCCTTGAGATCGCTCCTTAGCCGTGTCGGTGCCCCCTCCACCATAATCCACCTCGGTCATATCGTTGTGGTGCTTAGGCGAAGCCCTGCGTCGATAGAACATCAAGATCGTCCCACGCCGTCATCCGACGGAACTCTCTCTCCCCGGAGCTTTGCTGGATCGGAGCCCGAGGAGCATCACCGAGCTGTACGTGTGTCAAGAACTCGGAGCGCCGGAGTAACGGCGCTGGGATCGGTTGGATCGCGAGGAGAACGTCGACTACTTCCTCTATGTTGTGATCGCTCCGCCGGTCTCACGAGGGTGCGTAGACAACACTCTCCCCTCTCGTTGCTATACATCACCATGATCTTGCGTGTGCGTAGGAAATTTTTTGAAATTACTACGCTCCCCAACAAAGGTATCGAGCCAGGTTTTTATGGTTTGATGTTTTGCACGAGTAGAACACAAGTGAGTTGTGGACGATACAAGTCATACTGCCTACCAGATGTCATACTTTGGTTCAGCGGTATTGTGAGATGAAGCGCCCGGACCGACATTACGCAGTGCGCTTACGCAAGACTGGTTTCACCGTTACGAGCACTCATGCTTAAAGGTGACTGGCGGGTGTCTGTCTCTCTCACTTTAGTTGAACCGAGTATGGCTACGCCCAGTCCTTGTGAAGGTTAAAACGGAGTCTATTTGACAAACTATAGTTGTGGTTTTGATGCCTAGGTAAGAACGGTTCTTGCTAAGCCCGTAGCAGCCATGTAAAATTTGCAACAACAAAGTAGAGGACGTCTAACTTGTTTTTGCAGGGCATGTTGTGATGTGATATGGTCAACACGTGATGCTATATTTTATTTTATGAGATGATCATGTTTTGTTGAAGTTATCGGAAACTGGCAGAAGCCCTATGGTTGTCTCTTTGTTGCATAAAGATGCAAGTGCCAAATATTTGTTTTACTTTATCGCTATGCGATAGCAATAGTTGCAAGAGCAATAGTTGGCGAGACAACCATGTGACGACACATTGATATAGATCAAGATGATGAAGATCATGGTGTCGTGCCGGTGACGATAAAGATCATGACAGTACTTTGGAGATGGAGATCAAAGGCGCAAGATGATCATGGCCAAATCATGTCACATATTTTGATTGCATATGATGTTTATCTGTTATACATCTTATTATGTTTTGATTGACGGTAGCATTTTAAGATGATCTCTCACTAATTATCAAGAAGTGTTCTCCCGAGTATGCACCGCTATGAAAGTTCTTCGTCTTGACACACCATGTGATGATCGGGTGTGATAGGCTCTACGTTCAAATACAACGGTGCAAAACAGTTGCACACGCGAATACTCAGTTATACTTGACGAGCCTAGCATATACAGATATGGCCTCGAACACGGAGACCGAAAGGTCGAGCGTGAATCATATAGTAGATATGATCAACATAGTGATGTTCACCATTGAAACTACTCCATCTCACGTGATGATCGGACATGGTTTAGTTGATTTGGATCACGTGATCACCTAGATGACTAGAGAGATGTCTGTCTAAGTGGGAGTTCTTAAGTAATATGATTAATTGAACTTAAATTTATCATGAACTTAGTCCTGGTAGTATTTTGCAAATTATGTTGTAGATCAATAGCTTGCGTTGTTGCTTTCATATGTTTATTTTGATATGTTCCTAGAGAAAATTATGTTGAAAGATGTTAGTAGCAATGATGCGGATTGGATCCGTGATCTGAGGTTTATCCTCATTGCTGCACAGAAGAATTATGTCCTTAATGCACCTCTAGGTGACAGACCTATTGCAGTAGCAGATGCAGACGTTATGAACGTTTAGCTAGCTCAATATGATGACTACTTGATTGTTTTGTGCACCATGCTTTATGGCTTAGAATCGGGACTTCAAAGATGTTTTGAACGTCATGGACCACATGAGATGTTCCAGGAATTGAAGTTAATATTTCAAGCAAATACCCGAGTTGAGAGATATGAAGTCTCCAACAAGTTCTATAGCCTAAAGATGGAGGAGAATCGCTCAACTAGTGAGCATGTGCACAGATTGTCTGGGTACTACAATCGCTTGAATCAAGTGGGAGTTATTCTTCCAGATAAGATAGTGATTGACAGAATTCTCTAGTCACCATCACCAAGTTAATAGAACTTCGTGATGAACTATAGTATGCAAGGGATGACGAAAACGATTCCCGAGCTCTTCGTGATGTTGAAATCGACGGAGGTAGAAATCAAGAAAGAGCATCAAGTGTTGATGATTAATAAGATCACTAGTTTCAAGAAAAAGGCAAAGGGAAAAGAAGGGGAACTTCAAGAAGAACGGCAAGCAAGTTGCTGCTCAAGTGAAGAAACCCAAGTCTGGTCCTAAGCGTGAGACTAAGTGCTTCTACTGCAAAGAGACTGGTCACTGGAAGAGGTACTACCCCAAGTGATTGGCAGATAAGAAGGATGGCAAAGTGAACATAAGTATATTTGATATACATGTTATTGATGTGTACGTTACTAGTGTTTATAGCAACCCCTCAGTATTTGATACTAGTTCAGTTGCTGAGATTAGTAACTCGAAACGGGATTTGCGAATAAACAGAGACTAGTTTAGGGTGAAGTGACGATGTGTGTTGGAAATAGTTCCAAGATTGATATGATCATCATCGCACACTCCCTATACTTTCGGGATTAGTGTTAAACCTAAATAAGTGTTATTTGGTGTTTGCGTTGAGCATGAATATGATTTGATCATGTTTATTGCAATACGGTTATTCATGTAAGCTAGAGAATAATTGTTGTTCTGTTTTCATGAATAAAATCTTCTATGGTCATACACCCTATGAAAATGGTTTGTTGGATCTCGATCGTGTGATACACACATTCATAATATTGAAGCCAAAAGATGCAAAGTTAATAATGATAGTGCAACTTATTTGTGGCACTGCCGTTTGGGTCATATCGGTGTAAAGCGCATGAAGAAACTCCATAAAGATGGATTTTCATAATCACTTGGTTATGAATCATTTGATGCTTGCGAACCGTGCCTTTTGGGCAAGATGACTAAAACTCCGTTCTTCGAACAATGGAACGAAGCTATTGACTTATTGGAAATAATACATACCGATGTATGCGCACCAATGAGTATGAAGGCTCGTGGCAAGTATCGTTATTTTCTGACCTTCACAAGATGATTTGAGCAGATATGGGTATATCTACTTGATGAAACATAAGTCTGAAATAGTTGAAAGGTTCAAAGAATTTCAGAGTGAAGTGGAAAAATCATCGTAACAAGAAAATAAAGTTTCTGCGATCTGATCGCGAAGACGAATATTTGAGTTACGAGTTTGGTATTCAATTAAAACAATGTGGAATAGTTTCACAAACTCACGCCACCTGGAACACCACAATGTAATGGTGTGTCCGAACGTCCTAACCGCACTTTATTGAATATAGTGCAATCTATGATGTTTCTTACCGATTTACCAATATCGTTTTGGGATCATGCATTAGAGACAGCTGCATTCACGTTAAAAAGGCACCATCTAAATCCGTTGAGTCGACACCATATGAACTGTGGTTTAGCAAGAAACCCAAGTTGTCGTTTCTTAAAGTTTGGGGCTGTGATGCTTATGTGAAAAAGTTTCATCCTGATAAGCTCGAACCCAAATCGGAGAAGTGCGTCTTCATAGAATACCCAAAGGAAATAGTTGGGTACACCTTCTATCACAGATCCGAAGGCAAGATATTCGTTGCTAAAAATGGATCCTTTCTAGAGAAGGAGTTTCTCTCGAAAGAAGTGAGTGGGAGGAAAGTAGAACTTGATGAGGTAACTATACCTGTTCCCTTATTGGAAAGTAGTTCATCACAGAAATCAGTTCCTGTGACAAATACACCAATTAGTGAGGAAGCTAATGATATTGATCATGAAACTTCAGATCAAGTTACTACAGAACCTCGTAGGTCTTCCAGAGTAAGATCCACACCAGAGTGGTGTGGTAATCATGTTCTGGAAGTCATGTTACTAGACCATGATGAACCTATGAACTATGAGGAAGCGATGATGAGCCTAGATTCCGCGAAATGGCTCAAGGCCATAAAATCTGAGATATGATCCATGTATGAGAACAAAGTATGGACTTTGATTGACTTGCTCGATGATCAGCAAGCCATGTTAAATGAATGGATCTTCAAGAGGAAGACGGACACTGATAGTAGTATTACTATCTACCAAGCTCGACTTGTTGCGAAAGGTTTTCAACAAGTTCAAGGTGTTGAATACGATGAGATCTTCTCACTTGTATCGATGCTTAAGTCTGTCTGAATCATGTTAGCAATTGCCACATTTTATGAAATCTGGCAAATGGATGTCAAAATTGCATTCCTTAATGGATTTATTAAAGAAGAGTTGTATATGATGCAACCAGAAGGTTTTGTCAATCCTAAAGGTGCTAACAAAATGTGCAAGCTCCAATGATCCATCTATGGACTGGTGCAAACATCTCGGAGTTGGAATATATGCTTTGATAAGTTGATCAAAGCATATAGTTTTATATGGACTTACGATGAAGCCTGTATTTACAATAAAGTGAGTGGGAGCACTACAGCCATTCTGATTAGTATATGTGAGTGACATATTGTTGATCAGAAATGATGTAGAATTTTTCTGCAAAGCATAAAGGAGTGTTTTAACGGAGTTCTTTAAAAAGAAAAGACCTCAGTAAAAGCTACTTACATATTGAGCATTAGGATCTATTGAAATAGATCAAGACGCTTGATAAGATTTTCAATGAGTACATACCTTGGCAAGATTTTGAAATAGTTCAAAATGGAACAGTCAAAGAAAGAGTTCTTGCCTGTGTTGCAAAGGTATGAAATTGAGTAAGACTCAAATCCCGACCACAATGCAGTAAAATAGAAAGAGAATGAAAAGTCATTCCCTATGCCTCAGTCATAGGTTCTATAAAGTATGCTATGCTATGTACCAGACTATTGTATACCTTGCTCTGAATTTGGCAAGGGAGTACAATAGTGATCTAGGAGTAGATCACTGGACATTGGTCAAGAATATCCTTAGTAAGGACTAAGGAGATGTTTCTCGATTATGGAGGTGATAAAAGAGTTTGTTGTAAAAGTTACATCAGTGCAAAGTTTTACACTGATCCAGATGACTCTAAGTCTCAATCTGGATACATATTGAAAGTGGGAGCGATTAGCTAGAGTAGCTCCGTGTAGAGCATTGTAGGCATAGAATATTTGCAAAATACATACGGCTCTGAATGTGACAAACCCGTTGACTAAGCTTCTCTCACGAGCAAAACATGATCACACCTTAGTACTCTTTGGGTGTTAATCACATAGCGATGTGAACTAGATTATTGACTCTAGTAAACCCTTTGGGTGTTGGTCACATGATGATGTGAACTATGGGTGTTAATCATATACGATATGAATATTGGTGTTAAATCACATGACGATGTGAACTAGATTATTGACTCTAGTGCAAGTGGGAGACTCAAGGAAATATGCCCTAGAGGCAATAATAAAGTTATTATTTATTTCCTTATTTCATGATAAATGTTTATTATTCATGCTAGAATTGTATTAACCGGAAACATAATACATGTGTGAATACATAGACAAACATAGTGTCACTAGTATGCCTCTACTTGACTAGCTCGCTTATCGAGATGGTTATGTTTCCTAGCCATGGACAAAAGAGTTGTCATTTGATTAACGGGATCACATCATTATGAGAATGATGTGATTGACTTGACCCATTCCGTTAGCTTAGCACTTGATCGCTTAGTATGTTGCTATTGCTTTCTTCATAACTTATACATGTTCCTGTAACTATGAGATTATGCAACTCCGTTTACGGAGGAACACTTTGGTACTACCAAACGTCACAACGAATCGGGTGATTATAAAGGAGTACTACAGGTGTCTCCGAAGGTACATGTTGAGTTGGCGATTTCGAGATTAGGTTTTGTCACTCCGATTGTCGGAGAGGTATCTCTGGGCCCTCTCGGTAATGCACATCATTATAAGCCTTGCAAGCAATGTAACCAATGAGTTGGTTACGGGATGATGCATTACAGAACGAGTAAAGAGACTTCCCGGTGACGAGATTGAACTAGGTATTGGATACCGACGATCGAATCTCGGGCAAGTAACATACCGATGACAAAGGGAACAATGTATGTTGTTATGCGGTCTGACCGATAAAGATCTTCATAGAATATGTAGGAACCAATATGGCCATCCAGGTCCCGCTATTGGTTATTGACCGGAGACATGTCTCGGTCATGTCTACATTGTTCTCGAACCGTAGGGTCCGCACGCTTAAGGTTTCGATGACGGTTATATTATGAGTTTGTGTATTTTGATGTACCAAGAAGTTCGAGTCCCGGATGTGATCACGGACATGACGAGGAGTCTCAAATGGTCGAGACATAAAGATTGATATATTGGGCGGCTATATTCGACACGGAAAGGTTCCGAAGTTTCCGGAGAAAACCGGAGTGCCGAGGGTTACCGGAACCCCGGGAAGTAATGGGCCTTATTGGGCCAAGAGGGAGAGAGAGGGCGCACCAGGAGGTGGCGCGCGCCCCAGGGGAGTCCAAATAGACAAGGAGGGGGCGCGCCCCTTCCTCTCCCTCTCCTCTCCTTCCTTCCCCTTCCTCTTTCCTAGTTGGATTAGGAAAGGGAGTCCTACTCCCACTAGGAGGAGGACTCCCCCCTTGGCGCGCCTCCTAGGGCCGGCCGCCCTCCCCTTGCTCCTTTATATACGGGGCAGGGGCACCCTAGAACACACAAGTTGATCCTTGAGATCGCTCCTTAGCCGTGTGCGGTGCCCCCTCCACCATAATCCACCTCGGTCATATCGTTGCGGTGCTTAGGCAAAGCCCCGCGTCGGTAGAACATCAAGATCGCCACCACGCCGTCGGCCGACGGAACTCTCTCTCCCGAGCTTTGCTGGATCGGAGCCCGAGGAGCGCCACCGAGCTGTACGTGTGTCAAGAACTCGGAGGCGCCGGAGTAACGGCGCTGGGATCGCTTGGATCGCGAGGAGAATGTACGACTACTTCCTCTACGCCAGATCGCTTCGCTTCGGTCTCGAGGGTACGAGACAACACTCTCCCTCTCGTTGCTATACATCACCATGATCTTGCGTGTGCGTAGGAAATTTTTTGAAATTACTACGTTCCCCAACAATAAGCCCTTTCTGTGATGTCGCTCAGACGTCCGACTGTGGCACGCTTGCTATTTACTTTCAATATAAGCCCTTTCTGTGATGTCGCTCAGACGTCCGACTGTGGCACTCTTGTTTTTTTTACTTTCAATATAAGCCCTTTACGTGATGTCGCTCAGACGTCCGACTGTGGCATCTCTGTTATTTATTTTCATTATAAGCCCTTTCTGAGATGTCGCTCAGACGTCCGACCGTGGCATCGCGGTTATTTACTTTCATTATAAGCCCTTTCTGAGATGTCGCATAGACGTCCGACTGTGGCACGCAATGTCATTTACCTTTTAATATAAGCCCTTTATGTGGTGTCGCCCAGACGCCCAACTGCGGCATGTTAATTTATTTATTTCACCTTTCGAGGCTTCGCTTCAGACACCCGATCAGTTTTCAGCTATTTTATGGGATTTTGGGAGGATTACCCCCTGACTTCCTTTTTATTCTACATGCCGTGAAAATATATTATTTGAGTGTGCATTGCTAACTGCTCATGGTGCATCGTGTTTGCATTTGTTATATCTTATGTCCGAACTGTCTTGCGAGTACATTCAAAGTACTCACCTGGCTTGTTGATTTGGACAGATGTTGACGAAGGCGATCTCATGGATAAAGAGTACGATAGCAAGTCCGACGCCTAGAGGAGTCCCAGTCATTCCCGTGCGATCCTGGATTTGGTCACTTGTATTATATCCGCTTCCGCTACCCGAATAAATTCATCGAGCCTCACTTCAACGCTCGATGAGCTACAAGATTAGGAGTCTTGTTACCCACTCCACTGTGGCATATCCACCACCACTTTTATATCGAGCCAGTAGTATGCCACCACACCCTTGTGTCATATCCGCCCTTATGTAAAATATTGGCGTGCTTGTAATAAATTGTTGAGCAACCTCAACTCAACCCTACATAATATTTAATACTACTGGATTTCTGTATCAAGGATTTGTCTACCAGTAAGGAGGATTTTCTGTACTGGTCTATATAAAGGTCGGTTGCTCAATAAGCTTTTTATTGAAAAACCGGTCGTGACAAACTTGGTACCAGAGCCAGGCTGACTGTAGGAAGCCACTAGGTGCGATCGCTAATTGGTTATTAGCGTAATTAGTGCTATTTTAATATTTTGCAAATGTAGTCATTTTTCTAACAGTCAGCATAAATTTATGACCTGACCACTCAGAATTTTTGCCTACTTTTGTAGATGGCTGGCAACGACTGTGAGTCGCAGGTGTTCACCAACGTACCTGAGGGGTTCGTCAAGCTCCTCACCTCCATCGTCAAAATCGCGACCAGGCCATCGACTCATCCGGAGTTCACACTCTACCAGCACAAGATCAACGACGGTCTGTCCATGCACTAGATCGCGGTGCAATTCAAGGGAGGGCGTTTTGAGTTTCGCCGCTTCCGGTTTGTGGGCAGAGCCATGCCTACGGAGAGGCATGCTATGCAGATGGCTGCCCGTGAGGCGATAGCTCGTCTTCGGGATGTTCTTTCTTCAATGAAGACTCGTCGCTACCGCTACCTCCCCTGCCACGTGCCATACACCTGTCACTACGCATTTGCTTGTCCTAGAGGAGAAAGGGATGAGGCTATTGAGATGCTGGTTGAATATCTCAAGGCGCTCGAGGCAGCATTTGATAACCTTGTGGACGACCTCGTGGCTGCTCGTATGGCAGTCGTGCATAGCTGTTCCGCCAACAGGAGGGAGCTTCTCCATACAGCTCCACCACTGACTTACGTCTCGTCCTCAGCATCCCACACACCTACCACACTCACCGCCGCCTACCTACTACTGAAGAATTTGACCGAGTCATCGCTCCTACCCCAGTCAGAGTTGCACCACCTACCGCACCCGTTCTAGCTCCACAGCTCAGTGCTTCACGTCTGGAACCTATTATTGAGGAGGAAGTGGAGTCTCCAGCACCACTGGACCCTACCCTTGGCAGGCCAAGGGAAATCCTCACCATCTCCGACTGAGTGCTCCTAGCAGTCGTGCAGTGTGTCAGCTTGTATGATATGTTTATATGTATATAGGTTGTGAGAAGTAGTCTGTATGCGCATCATGTAGGAACTGGGAGAAGTGCACTAGCCTAAATAACATGTCATGAATGTGTACGCACATCCTGAGTGATGTATTGTATAATTATGCTTACGTGTAAGATATGTACTAAGCGGTCCTTCTCCATGCGCAATCAAATATTTCCTTGAAAAATATTGGAGTTCTTAATTTTTTTCCCGTCTTGCAAAAAAATGATTTATTCTGCCACTTAGCTTTTCTCACGAGTTTTACAAAAATGACCTGAGGGAGTCCTGGACTAGGGGGTGTCCGGACAGCCGGACTATCATCGTCGGCCGGACTCCAAGACTATGAAGATACAAGATTGAAGACTTCGTCCCGTGTCCGGATGGGACTTTCCTTGGCGTGGAAGGCAAGCTTGGCGATACGGATATGTCGATCTCCTACCATTGTAACCGACTCTGTGTAATCCTAGCCCTCTCCGGTGTCTATATAAACCGGAGGGTTTTAGTCCGTAGGACGAACAACCATTACAACAATCATACCATAGGCTAGCTTCTAGGGTTTAGCCTCCTTGATCTCGTGGTAGATCCATTCTTTTACTACCTATATCATCAATATCAATCAAGCAGGAGTAGGGTTTTACCTCCATCGAGAGGGCCCGAACCTGGGTAAAAACATCATGTCCCTTGTCTCCTGTTACCATCCGCCTAGACGCACAGTTCGGGACCCCCTACCCGAGATCCGCCGGTTTTGACACCGACATTGGTGCTTTCATTGAGAGTTCCCCTGTGTCGTCACCGATAGGCTTGATGGCTTCTTCAATCAAGAACAACGCCGTCGTGGTGAGACTTTTCTCCCGGACAGATCTTCATGTTCGGCGGCCTTTCGCGGCCAATTCACTTGGCCATCCGAGCAGATCGAAGCTACGCCCGCCATCGTGTCAGGTTTGAAGCCTAAACTTCACGGCCGACATCCGCGGGACTTGATCTTCGATGGATTCGAGCCACGACCGACCGTGCTTCTTATGTCACGATGGGCATGATTTAGCTCGCCACGGACAAGGCCACGGTGGTCGACACGAATCCGCTCCGACCCCTAGTTCGGAGCCGATCGCGCAGATCGAGGACGGGTGGCTGGACACTGCCTCGGGGGCTGCGACTTCTATGGCGATGGAGCCGAATACCGACCCTGTCCCTTATAAAGCTTGTGACTCCGAGTCGCCGGACTCCGAATCTCCCGCGCCCCTGCCAATCGAATCTGATTGGGCGCCGATCATGGAGTTTACCGCCGCGGACATCTACCAACACTCACCCTTTGGCGACATCCTAAATTCAATAAAGCATCTCTCGCTATCCGGAGAGCCCTGGCCGGACTACGGCCAGGATGGTTGGGATGCGGACGACGAAGAAATTCAAAACCCACCCACCACCCACTTTGTAGCCACTGTCAACGACCTAACCGACATGCTAGACTACGACTCCGAAGACATCGACGGTATGGACGACGATGCCGGAGACGATCAAGAACCAGCGCCTACAGGGCACTGGAAGACCACCTCGTCATATGACATATACATGGTGGACACCCCAAAAGATGGGGACGGCGAGGAAGCAGTAGAGGCAGATTCCTTAAAGAAACAGCCCAAGCGCCGACGCCGTGGCGCCGCCTAAATCCCGCCACAAAGAAGAATGGAGATTCTGGCACAGGAGATAATCACACCCCAGAAAGTGCCGAAGACAACCCCCTCCAGCAAGATTCAGCGCAGGAGGATGCAGAAGCAAGCCCTCACAAGAGGGCGGCAGACGAGGAGGTCGAGGATGATAATTACATACCTCCCTCCGGAGACGAGGCAAGCCTCGATGACGACGAGTTCGTCGTGCCTGAGGATCCCGTCGAACACGAGCATTTTAAATGCAGGCTAATGGCCACGGCAAACAGCCTAAAGAAAAAGCAGCAGCAGCTTCAAGCTGATCAAGACCTGCTGGCCGACAGATGGACCGAGGTCCTCGCGATCAAGAGTATGAACTCGAACGCCCCTCCAAGAGCTACCCAAAATGCAAGTTGCTCCCCCGACTAGAGGAGGAAGCATATATACCTTCATCACCAGCGCACAATATGGCAGACCGACCACCCCATGGTCGCGACAAAGAGGCACCTAGGCCCTCCACCAAGACCGTACCCCGGCATCTCTCAAAAAGTACGAAGCCACGAGGGAACGCGCCGGACTTGCGGGATATATTGGAGGACAAGGCAAGACAATCTAGATCTATCTATGGATCACATGGGCGCGCTTACGACCCACGCATTTAATACCGTCGTGCGGATCATACAGAACTCCGCTGGGCGAACACAGCAGATAACGCTCTCTTGAGCTACGCCGTGACATTGCTCAATACAGAGGCGCCAAGACACCCACTATGCTTCACAGATTTAAGTAATGGATCATCAAAGCCTCAAGGGTTTAAACCCGTCAACATTGAATCCTATGATGGCACAACAGACCCCGCGGTTTGGATCGAAGATTATCTCCTTCATATCCATATGGCCCGCGGAGACGATCTCCACGCCATCAAGTATCTCCCACTCAAGCTTAAAGGACCAGCTTGGCATTGACTTAACAGCTTGCCCGCAGAGTCAATTGGGTGTTGGGAGGACCTGGAAGCCGCATTCCTCGACAACTTCCAGGGCACATATGTGCGACCACCAGACGCCGATGACCTAAGCCACATAATTCAACAGCCGCATTTAATCAGCCAGCAATTCTCGACACGGTTCTTAACAAAGAAAAATCAAATCGCCGACCGTCCGGATGCGAGGCCCTCGCAGCCTTCAAACATAACATCCGCGACGAGTGGCTACCCGGCACCTAGGACAGAAAAGCCAAATCCATGGCAGCCCTCACATCATTAATGACCCGCTTCTGTGCGGGAGAAGATAGCTGGCTAGCTCGCAGCAACAACCTCAGTAAAAATGCTGGCAGTCCGGATACTAAGGACCACAACGGCAAGTTGTGTGGAAGCAAAAACAAACGCCGCGTTAACGGCGACAACAATGAGGATACGGCGGTCAACGCCGGATTCCGAGGCTCTAAACCCGGTCAGCGGAAGAAGCCATTCAAAAGAACCACTCCGGGTCCATCCAATTTGGACCGAATACTCGACCGCTCTTGCCAGATACATGGCACCCCTGAAAAGCCAGCTAACCACACTAACAGAGATTGTTGGGTATTCAAGCAGGCAGGCAAGTTGATTGCCAAAAAATGACAAGGGGTTGCACAACGATGACGAGGAAGAGACCCGACCGCTGAACAGTAGAGGACAGAAGGGCTTCCCCCCACAAGTGCGGACGGTAAACATGATATACGCAACCCATATACCCAAGAGGGAGCGGAAGCGTGCACTAAGGGACGTATATGTGATGGAGCCAGTCGCCCCGAAGTTCAATCCATGGTCCTCTTGCCCGATCACTTTCGATCGAAGAGACCATCCGACCAGTTCCGCCATGGCGGATTTGCCACATTGGTTTTATATCCAATCGTTGATGGATTTCACCTCACGAGAGTCCTGATGGACGGCGGCAGTAGCCTGAACCTGCTTTATCAGGATACAGTGCGCAAAATGGGCATAGACCCCTCAAGGATTAAACCTACAAAGATGACCTTCAAAGGCGCCATACCAGGTGTTGAGGCCAATTGTACAGCTCACCACACCGAAGTGGTCATCGATCCCGGATAATTTCCGGCGAGGAGTTAATCTTCGACATAGTCCCATTCCGCAGCGGCTATCACGCTCTGCTCGGACGAACCGCGTTAGCAAAGTTCAACGGGGTGCCGCATTATGCATACCTCAAGCTCAAGATGCCAGGCCCTCGTGGAGTCATCACGGTCAATGGAAATACGGAATGCTCCCTCTGAACGGAGGAACAGACAGCGGCTCTCGTGGCAGAAGTACAGAGCAACCTTTTAAGGCAATTTTTGAGTCCGGCCGTTAAACGACCGGACACGGCCAAACACGCCCGGAGCAACATCAATCAAGACCACCTGGCACGTTCCGAGCACGCGTAGCAATGCGGCCCCAACCCCAGCCCTCACATGATTGTAAGACCAGCTCTCCGCGTACATCATTACGCTCTGGAGATACCATGGGCATAGGGGGAGGGGCACGACCGCAACAGACCCAGAGTGCGGCTCGACCACACCAGGGGCTCCCAAGTGTGTCGCTCTTTTTATTTTTATTTTCCTTCTTTTTATACACAGGACTCCATTCACCAGAGGCTCTGTCCGGCGGCAAACCTGCCGAACACACGATGCAACAGCCAAGGAGGGACAAAGGCTGCGACGAACACTCAGGTGGTCTCCATTACGAGCATTAATTTTGTTAAATTCACCATTCCGCAGCCTACCGCTGGAGGGAGACACGTCTAATTAGTCCAATCCCTTGCTTACCTCACTATTTGTATCGCTCTACGCTAATAGCAGAATTTCTTGAATAAACAATGCAGCACCTTTTGCTTATAATTGCATTACATTATATATATGTTCATCAATGACATCCCGCATCCGTATATTTTGGTACGGCCGAATACACCAGGGGCTTATGTTCCCCGCATTATGGTGTGATAAGTCCGAACACTTTCACAAGTGCGGCACCACGAACTTATAGCATTATATGAATCGGCTCCGAATCATGTCTTGGGTCAATAGTTGGGTTTGCCCGGCTCCCATGTTTTGGTACCTTACGTTCCGTTCTGTCGGCTAAGGTAGCACTGGGAGAAGTACTGCGATTGTGCCCCGGTTGAGCTGGGCGAGCGCCTCAGTGGAGAAAGCTAAAACTGACTGTCATGATAAGGCAAGAGACTGCTCGCTATTCGAGAGGTCTTTTCGAGTCCCTAAAGACTTATGCCGCTTCGAGCGAAGAACCGGATAATGTCCAGCCAAGGCGTGGATAGCGCCCCGAACTCGGTCTTCCGAATACTAGGGGCTTCACCGAAATTTAAAATTATAGAATTCTATGGCTAAGTGAGAGTGTTAAAGCATTATAAGTCCGGTTGCCTTGTTCGTTGTGTTGAGCGCCTCCCTAGATGGACCCAAAAATGGGAACAAGAGTGCTCAAGTTTATCCCTAACACCCCAAAGACTTTCGTGGCATGGGGGCTGAAGCCGACGACTTGCCATCTCTCGATTTAATAAACGGCCGCATGAAGGTAATATTTTAAATCAAACAAGCGTTGCTTAGCGCATATGAACAATGTTTTCAGTGCACAGGATAACACATGGCGAGTCTACTAAATAATTACATCTCTGGGGCACTCATCCGCAATCTTGCGGGCACCCTTCAGGACAGTCTTATAGTACATCTCAGGCGTACGATACTCCTTGCCCGCTGGTGGCACGTCAGTGATAAGCCTCTCCGCATCCAGCCTGCCCCAATGCACCTTTGCGCGGGCAAGGGCCCGACGAGCACCTTCAATACAGGCGGAGCGCTTGATGACCTCCACCCAGGGGCATGCATCCACCAGCCGCCGCACGAGGCCGAAGTAGCTCCTAGGCATGGCCTCTCCAGGCCACAGCCGGACTATGAGGCCCTTCATGGCCTGCTCGGCTACCTTGTGGAGCTCGACTAGCTGCTTCAGCTGGTCGCTATGGGGCACCAGATGGCCGGCATCAGCATACTAAGACCAGAAGACCTTCTCCGTTGAGCTCCCCTCCTCGGCTCGGTAGAATGCGGCGGTATCGGACACGCTGCGAGGCAGATCTGCAAACACCCCTGGAGAGCTCCGAATTCGGGTAAGTGTCAGGTAGTTTACATTAACATGCTTGCTTTGCATGAAAAATGCCTTACCCGCCGCTATTTTCTTCACCACCTCAATCTCCTGGAGGGCCTTATGGGCCTCGGCCTTGGCGGCCTTGGCACTTTCGAGAGCCGAGGCAAGCTCGGACTCTCGAGTCTTTGAGTCGAGCTCCAAACTCTCATGCTTTTCCATGAGAGCCTGGAGCTCTTGCCGCACCTCCGCCACCTGCGCCTCCTGCTTCTCTCGCTCTGCCTGCTCATGGCAAGATTATGCGTTCGGCCGTGGACACAGCCTCCTTCGTGGTTGCCACCTCGCTCATGGCCCCCGGTAGCATCCATGTTATCCTTGTTATTTTTATTACAACCTAAATCCTTTTCTATAAGGTAACTATTCAAAGTGGTGTTACTCACCTTCTTTGTCCTCGAGCTGCTTCTTGGCACGGCCGAGCTCTTGCTCGACCGCCGAGGTCCCGCTTCAAAGCACCGACCTCCGCAAGGTCACGGAAGATGTCGGCGATGCAGCCTGCAAACCCATATTGACATAATTTTTGCAACCTCACAGATATCTTTTTAGATCCTCGGTCCGCTTTTCTTTCCAACACCGAACCGAGCATCGAAACTACTTGTCTATTTGGTATTACATTACATAATTTTAACTTCTTACCTCAAAGCTCGTTAGAAGGCTATCGAAGCTTCGTTAGCCCGCTCTTGGCGAGCTGAACCTTCTGAATCACCGCACTCATGATAGTGCGGTGTTCTTCCTCGATGGAAGCGCCTTTGAGCGCCTCCAACAAGTTGTCCGGCACCTCCGGTTGGACGGGGGCCGCCGGCGTCACGGTCTTGCCCTTCTTGCAAAGGGGCCGCCTGCAGGACTCTGGAACCACTGCGGGTTCTGGCGTGGAGTCCGACGCAAAGTCCGGGAGGCTGCCTTGTGGCGCCTCCGGAGCCTCCTCCTGACGGGTCCCTTCTCGGGACCCCACCTTGGCGTCCTCAGCGTTGCGAGGGGTGCAGGCAGTCGGGATGGAATCTACATCCGACGGAACCAACGACCCGCTCGATGAAGCGGGGAGATCATCATCGGCCGGACTGCAGGTAGTGTGCGGCATTAGAAGGACACTATGTGACATAAAAAAAGAAATTATAAATCATTCAGGAATCCAGATACTTACGATCTTGCCGGAGGCCTGGCCCTTGAGGGCCACTCTTCGTCGCCAACATTGGCGTTGGTGGAGCTGTCCGGGGGAATAGTTCTTCCCCTCTTGGACCCTTCGGCCTCCCCTGTTGGGGAAGCCTTCCTCTTCCTCTCTCCTTCCTCTGGGAGAGAGTCCTCTTTCCCCTCCTCGTCTTCGGGGGAGGAGTCCGCCTCAGTCGTCGGACACCTGAAAACAGGAACTCTTTTGAGTACCCGTGGCCTCCTTCTTGGCCTTCTTCTCCGGCACCACATGCGGTGCCAGAACCAACAACCCCGCTAGACGGCCGTCTACTGGGTTTTTTGGCATGGGAGCCGGACAGATAATCTGCTCGGCCTTCTTCATCCAGTCCTGTCAAAGGAAAAGGGAGATTGAAACCCGCGTAGGGTCTAACTGTTAAAAACAAGTGTCCCGTAAAGGGGTAGAATCATTTACCGTCACCGGGCGCTGCGAAATCCGCGATCTTCAAGATGGCGGATGCGGAGCTTCGCGCGCTTTGAACAGCACCCTCCAGGCACCTTCGTATGTCGTGTCGAAGAGCCTGCTCAATGCCTGGTGCTGTGCCAGATTGAACTCCCACAATTTAAATGCCCGTTCTTGGCACGGGAAGATCCGGCGGATGAGCATGACTTGGACCACATTGACAAGCCTGAGCTTCTTGTTCACCAGCTTCGGATACGTGCTTGGAGTCCTCGCTCCTCCCGAACTACCCCATAGCAAGCCCTTCTCTTTCCAGGAGGTGAGCTGCATAGGGATACCAGATCTGAACTCGGGGGCCGCCGCCCACTTAGGGTCGCGCGGTTCGGTGATGTAGAACCACCCCGATTGCCACCCCTTGACGGACTCCACGAAGGCCCCTTCGAGCCAGATGACGTTGGGCATCTTGCCCAACATGGCGCCTCCGCACTTCGCTTGAATGCCCTTCACCACCTTCGGCTTGACGTTGAAGGTCTTGAGCCACAAGCCGAAGTGGGGCTGGATGCAGAGGAAGGCCTCGCACACGACGATAAACGCCGAGATGTTGAGGATGAAGTTGTTGGAAATATGCCCTAGAGGCAATAATAAAAGTATTATTATATTTCAATGTTCATGATAATTGTCTTTTGTTCATGCTATAACTGTGTTATCCGGAAATCATAATACACGTGTGAACACTTAGACCCCAATATGTCCCTAGTGAGCCTCTAGTTGACTAGCCCGTTGTGATCAATAGATGGTCATGGTTTCCTGACTATGGACATTGGATGTCGTTGATAACGGGTCACATCATTAGGAGAATGATGTGATGGACAAGACCCAATCATAAGCATAGCATAAAAGATCGATAGTTCGCTTGCTAGAAGCTTTGCCAATGTCAAGTATCTATTCCTTCGACCATGAGATCGTGTAACTCCGGTTACCGTAGGAGTGCCTTGGGTGTATCAAACGTCACAACGAATCGGGTGACTATAAAGGTGCATTACGGTATCTCCGAAAGTATCTGTTGGGTTGACATGGATCGAGATCGATTTGTCACTCCGTATGACGGAGAGGTATCTCTCGCCCACTCGGTAATGCATCATCATAATGAGCTCAATGTGACCAAGGTGTTGGTCACGGATCATGCATTACGGATGCGAGTAAAGTGACTTGCCGGTAACGAGACCGAACGAGGTATTGGGATACCAACGATCGAGTCTCGCAAGTAACGCATCGATTGACAAAGGAATTGTATACAGGGTTTGATCAATCTCGACATCGTGGTTCAACCGATGAAATCATCGAGGAGCATGTGGGAGCCAACATGGGTATCCGCACCCGCTGTTGGTTATTGCCCGAGAGTCGCCTCGGTCATGTCTCGTGTCTCCGAACCCGTAGGGTCTACACACTTAAGGTTCGGTGACGCTTAGGGTTAGTAGGAAGTCAAGTATGTGACTACCGAATGTTGTTCTGAGTCCGGATGAGATCCCTGACGTCACGAGGAGTTCCTAAGGGTCCAGAGGTAAAGAATAATATATAGGAAGTGGTGTTTCGCCATCGGGAAAGTTTCGGGGTTACTGGTAAAATACTGGGACCACCGGAAGGGTCCTGGGTCCACCGGTGGGGCCACCTATCCGGAGGGCCCCATGGGCCAAAGGGGAATGGAACCAGCCCACAGGGGCTGGTGCGCCCCTAGGCCCACCCCGCGCCTAGGGTTGAAACCCTAGGGGGGGGCGCCCACCGGCTTGGGGCACTCCACCCCCTGGTCGCCGCCTCCCCACAGATTGGATCTCGAGGGCCGCCACCAGGGGGCCTATATAAAGGGGGAGGAGGGGGCTGCTGGACCAACTCCCAAGGCGCAGCCCTCCCTCCCAACACATCTCCTCCTCCGTAAGAGCTCGGCGAAGCCACGCCGAGATCGCTTCTCCACCATCACCACGCCGTCGTCTGCTGCCGGTGGAGCTGTCTTCCTCAACCTCTCCTTCCCCTTGCTGGATCAAGAAGGAGGAGACGTCGCTCGTCCCGTGCGTGTGTTGAATGCGGAGGTGCTGTCCGCTCAGCACTTGGCATCGGTGATCTGAATCACGCTCGAGTACGACTCCATCATCACCTTGCAAGCTTCATACGCGATCTACAAGTGGTATGTAGATGCAAACTCTCTCCGTTACTTGTTGCATAGATGAACTCATAGATGGATCTTGGTGAAGCCGTAGGAAAAATTTTAATTTTCTAACGCTCCCCAACAAAGGGCATCATGAGCTAGGTCTATGCGTAGTTCTCTATTGCACGAGTAGAACACAATTTGTTGTGGGCGTTGATCTTGTCATCTTACTTGCCCCTACTAGTCTTTTCTTGCTCAACGGTATTGTGGGATGAAGCGCCCGACCAACCTTACACGTGCGCTTACGTGAGACCGGTTCCACCGATCGACATGCACTAGTTGCATAAGGTGGCTGGCGGGTGTCTCTCTCCCACTTTAGTTGGAGCGGATTCGATGAACAGGCCCTTATGAAGGGTAAATAGAAGTTGACAAAATCACGCTGTGGTGATTCGTAGGTAAGAAAACGTTTTGCTAGAACCCAATCGCAGCCACGTAAAAGATGCAACAACAACTAGAGGACGCCTAACTTGTTTTTGCAGCGATTGATCATGTGATGTGATATGGCCGAAGTTGTGATGAATGATGAATTGTGATGTATGAGATCATGTTCTTGTAATAGGATTCACGACTTGCATGTCGATGAGTATGACAACCGGCAGGAGCCATAGGAGTTGTCTTTATTTTTTAGTATGACCTGCGTGTCATTGAAGAACGCCATGTAAACTACTTTACTTCATTACTAAACGCGTTAGTCATAGAAGTAGAAGTAGTCGTTATGTGACAACTTCATGAAGACACGATGATGGAGATCATGATGATGGAGATCATGGTGTCAAGCCGGTGACAAGATGATCATGGAGCCCCAAGATGGAGATCAATGGAGCTTGATGATATTGGCCATATCATGTCACAACTATATAATTGCATGTGATGTTTATTATGTTTATGCATCTTGTTTACTTAGGACGACGGTAGTAAATAAGATGATCCTTACAAAATTTCAAGAAGTGTTCTCCCTAACTGTGCACCGTTGCTACAGTTCGTCGCTTCTAAGCACCACGTGATGATCGGTGTGATGGATCCTTACGCTCACATACAACGGTGTAAGACAGATTTACACAAATAAAACACTTAGGGTTAACTTGACGAGCCTAGCATGTACAGACATGGCCTCGAACACGGAGACCGAAAGGTCGAACACGAGTCGTATGGAAGATACGATCAACATGAAGATGTTCACCGACGATGACTAGTCCGTCTCACGTGATGATTGGACACGGGCTAGTCGACTCGGATCGTAACACTTAGATGACTAGAGGATGTCTAATCTAAGTGGGAGTTCATAATTTTGATTAGAACTTTATTATCATGAACTTAGTCTAAAACCTTTGCAAATATGTCTTGTAGATCAATGGCCAACGCTAATGTCAACATGAACTTCAACGCGCTCCTAGAGAAAACCAAGTCTGAAAGATGATGGCAGCAACTATACGGATCGGGTCCGAACCCGAGGATCATCCTCATAGCTGCCAAGAAACAAGATGTCCTAGAAGCACCGTTAGGTGACCCACCTGTTCTCCCAGCGCTGCAAGACGATTTGAACGTCTGGCGACTCGCTCGATGATTACTCCCTCGTTCGAGGCGGCATGCTCTACAGCTTAGAACCGGGCTCCAAAAGCGCTTTGAGCATCACGGAGCATATGAGATGTTCAAGAGCTGAAACTAGTTTTCCAAGCTCATGCCCGGTCGAGAGATATGATGTCTCCGACAAGTTCTACAGTTGTAAGATGGAGGAAAACAGTTACACGGGAGCACATCCTCAAGATGTCCAGGTTGCACAACCGTATGACCCAAATGAACATTAACCTCCCAGATGAGGCGGTCATTGATGAATCCTCCGATCGCTTCCACCAAGCTACAAGAGCTTTGTGATGAACTACAACATGCGAGGATGGTGAAGACCATTCTGAAGTGTACTCAATCTGAAGTCAGCAGAGGCTGAAATCAAGAAAGAACATCAAGTGTTGATGGTCAATAAGACCACTAAGTTCAAGAAGGGCAAGGGAAGAAGAACTTCAAGAAGGACGGCAAGGATGTTGCCGCGCCCGTAAGCTTGCTGCCGGAAGAAGTCAAAGAATGGACCCAAGCCCGAGACCGAGTGCTTTTATTGCAAGGGAAGGGTCACCGAAGCGGAACTGCCCCAAATACTTAGCGGATAAGAAGGCCGCAACACCAAAGGTATATTTGATATACATGTAATTGATGTGTACCTTACCAATTACTCGTAGTAACTCCCGGTATTTGATACCGTGCCGCTGCTCATATTTGTAACTCACAGCAGAGCTGCGGAATAAACGGAGATCGGCGAAGGGCGAGGTGACGATCGCGCGCCGGGAATGGTTCCAGTCGATGTGATCGCCGTCGCACGCTGCCTCTACATTTACCTCTGGGATTAGTTTTGAACCTTAATAATTGTTATTTAGTGCCAAGTTTGAGCATGAACATTGTATCCGGATCTCGCTTGATACGAGATGGCTACTCATTTAAGTCTGAGAATAATGGTTGTTCGATTTATATGAGAGATATGTTTTATGGTCATGCTCCGATGGTCAATGGTTTATTCTTAATGAATCTCGAGCGTAATATTACACATGTTCATAGTGTGGATGCCAAAAGATGTAAATTTGATAACGATAGTCCCACATACTTGTGGCATCGCCGCCTTGGTCACATTGGTGTCAAGCGCATGAAGAAGCTCCATGCTGATGGACTTTAGAGTCTCTTGATTATGAATCGCTTGACACATGCTAACCATGCCTCTTAGGCAAAATGACCAAGACTCCGTTCTCCGGAACAATGGAGCGAGCAACCAACTTGTTGGAAATCATACATACCGATGTGTGCGGTCCAATGAGCGTTGAGGCTCATGGAGGATATCGTTATGTTCTCACTCTCCGATGACTTGAGTAGATATGGGTATGTCTACTTAATGAAACACAAGTCCGAGACCTTTGAAAAGTTCAAGGAATTTCAGAATGAGGTGGAGAATCAACGTGACCGAAAGATAAAGTTCCTACGATCGATCGTGGAGGAGAATACTTAAGTCACGAATTTGGCACACACTTAAAGAAATGTGGAATCGTTTCACAACTCACGCCGCTGAACACCTCAAATAAACGGTGTGTCCGAACGTCGAATCGCACTCTATTGGATATGGTGCGGTCTATGATGTCTCTTACCGATTTACCATATCATTTTGGGGATACGCCTAGAGACAGCTACATTCACTTTAAATAGGGCACCGCCTAAATCCGTTGAGACGACACCGTATGAATTATGGTTTGGGAAGAAACCTAAGCTGTCGTTTCTAAAAGTTTGGGGATGCGATGCTTATGTCAAGAAACTTCAACCTGAAAAGCTCGAACCCAAGTCGGAAAAATGCGATTCATAGGATACCCTAAGGAAACTGTTGGGTATACCTTCTACTTAAGATCCAAGGCAAAGTTTTGTTGCCAAGAACGGATGCTTTCGGAGAAAGAGTTTCTCTCGAAAGAAGTAAGTGGGAGGAAAGTAGAACTCGATGAAGTACTACCTCTCGAACGGGAAAGTGGTGCAGCGCAGAAACCGCCTCTGTGATGCCCACACCAACCAAGAGGAAAACAACGATGATGATCAAGGTACTTGGATCAAGTTACTCTTGAACTTCAAGGTCCACGAGGACACGCTCCGCACTGCAGTGGTACGGAAACCTGTCATGGAAATCATGTTGCTAGACAACAATGAACCTTCGAACTATGAAGAAGCAATGGCGGGCCCCGATTCCAACAAATGGCTTGGAGCCATGAAATCCGAGATAGAATCCATGTATGAAAACAAAGTATGGACTTTGACAGACTTGCCCGATGATCGGCGAGCGATAGAAAACAAATGGATTTTTAAGAAGAAGACGGACGCGATGGTAATGTTACCATCTATAAAGCTCGACTTGTCGCTAAGGGTTATCGACAAGTTCAAGGGATTGACTACGACGAGACATTCTCTCCCGTAGCGAAGCTTAAGTCCGTCTCAATCATGTTAGCAATTGCCGCATACTATGATTATGAGATATGGCGATGGACGCCAAAACGGCATTCCTTAACGGACATCTTAAGGAAGAGCTGTATATGATGCAGCCGAAGGTTTTGTCGATCCTCGAACGCTAACAAAGTATGCAAGCTCCAATGATCCATTTATGGACTGGTGCAAGCATCTCGAGTTAGAACATTCGCTTTGATGAGATGATCAAAGCGTTTAGTTTATGCAGACTTATGGAGAAGCTGCGTTTACAAGAAAGTGAGTGGGAGCTCAGTAGCATTTCTCCTATTATATGTAGATGACATACTCTTGATGGGAAATGATACAAAACTCTCGACAGCATAAAGGCCTACTTGAATAAGTGTTTTTCAATGAAGGACCTTGGAGAAGCTGCTTATATATTAGGCATCAAGATCTATAGGGATAGATCGAGACGCCTCATAGGTCTTTCACAAAGCACATACCTTGATAAGATTTTGAAGAGGTTCAAAATGGATCAGTCCAAGAAAGGGTTCTTGCCTATGTTACAAGGTGTGAAATTGAGCTCAGCTCACCACCACCACGGCAAAAGATAAAGAAGAGATGAGTGTCATCCCTATGCTTCAGCCATAGGATCTATTATGTATGCCATGCTGTGTACTGCACCGATGTAAACCTTGCCGTAAGTTTGGTTGCAAGATACCAAAGTAATCCCGCAAGGAACACCGGACAGCGGTCAAGAATATCCTGAAGTACCGAAAAGGACAAAGGACATGTTTCGCTTATGGAGGAGACGAAGAGCTCGTCAGAAGGGTTACGCCGACGCTTAGCTTCGACTCAGATCCGATGACTCTAAGTCACAAACCGGATACGTGTATATGTTGAATGGTGGAGCAAGAAGGCTGGTGCAGCCGCAAGCAGAGCGCCGTGGCGGGATCTACGTGTGAAGCGGAGTACATGGCAGCCTCGGAGGCAGCGATGAAGCGATTTGGGTGAAGGAGTTCATCACCGACCTAGGAGTCATACCCAATGCGTCGGGCCGATCAAACTCTTCGGACAACACCGAGCTATTGCCCTTGCCAAGGAGCCCAGGTTTCACAAGAAGACCAGCACATCAAGCGCCGCTTCAACTCCATCCGTGAAAATGTTCAAGATGGAGACATAGAGATTTGCAAAGTGCACACGGATCTGAATGTCGCAGATCCGCTGACTAAACCTCTCTCAAGGCAAAACATGATCAACACCGTAACTCTATGGGTGTTCGATTCATCACAATGTAACTAGATTAGTGACTCTAGTGCAAGTGGGAGACTGTTGGAAATATGCCCTAGAGGCAATAATAAAAGTATTATTATATTTCAATGTTCATGATAATTGTCTTTTGTTCATGCTATAAGCTGTTTATCCGGAAATCATAATACACGTGAACACTTAGACCCCAATATGTCCCTAGTGAGCCTCTAGTCGACTAGCCCGTTGTGATCAATAGATGGTCATGGTTTCTGACTATGGACATTGGATGTCGTTGATAACGGGATCACATCATTAGGAGAATGATGTGATGGACAAGACTCAATCATAAGCATAGCATAAAAGATCGATAGTTCGCTTGCTAGAAGCTTTGCCAATGTCAAGTATCTATTCCTTCGACCATGAGATCGTAACTCCGGTTACCGTAGGAGTGCCTTGGGTGTATCAAACGTCACAACGTAATCGGGTGACTATAAAGGTGCATTACAGGTATCTCCGAAAGTATCTGCGGGTTGACATGGATCGAGATGGATTTGTCACTCCGTATGACGGAGAGGTATCTCTGGCCCACTCGGTAATGCATCATCATAATGAGCTCAATGTGACCAAGGTGTTGGTCACGGATCATGCATTACGGATGCGAGTAAAGTGACTTGCCGGTAACGAGACCGAACGAGGTATTGGGATACCGACGATCGAGTCTCGGGCAAGTAACGCATCCGATTGACAAAGGAATTGTATATGTGGTTTGATCAATCTCGACATCGTGGTTCAACCGATGAAATCATCGAGGAGCATGTGGGAGCCAACATGGGTATCCAGACCCGCTGTTGGTTATTGCCCGAGAGTCGCCTCGGTCATGTTCAAGGTCTCCGAACCCGTAGGGTCTACACACTTAAGGTTCGGTGACGCTTAGGGTTAGTAGGAAGTCAAGTATGTGACTACCGAATGTTGTTCGAGTCCCTGATGAGATCCCTGACGTCACGAGGAGTTCGGAAGGGTCCGGAGGTAAAGAATAATATATAGGAAGTGGTGTTTCGCCATCGGAAAGTTTCGGGGTTACGGTAAAATCACGGACCACGGAAGGGTCCCGGGTCCACCGGTGGGGCCACCTATCCGGAGGGCCCCATGGGCCAAAGGGGAAGGAACCAGCCCACAAGGGGCTGGTGCGCCTCAGGCCCACCTCTGCGCCTAGGGTTGAAACCCTAGGGGGGGGGCGCCCACCGGCTTGGGGGCACTCCACCCCTTGGCCGCCGCCCCGGAGATTGGATCTCCAGGGCCGCCACCTGGGGGGCCTATATAAAGGGGGAGGGAGGGGGCTGCTGGACCAACTCCCAAGGCGCAGCCCTCCCTCCCAACACATCTCCTCCTCCGTAAGAGCTCGGCGAAGCCACGCTTGAGTATCGCTTCCACCATCACCACGCCATCGCTGCCGGTGGAGCTGTCTTCCTCAACCTCTCCTTCCCCTTGCTGGATCAAGAAGGAGGAGACGCCGCCGTCCGTGACGTGTGTTGAACGCGGAGGTGCTGTCCGTTCAGCACTTGGCATCGGTGATCTGAATCACGTTCGAGTACGACTCCATCATCACCTTGCAAGCTTCCGCACGCGATCTACAAGTGGTATGTAGATGCAAACTCTCTCCCGTTACTTGTTGCATAGATGAACTCATAGATAGATCTTGGTGAAGCCGTAGGAAAAATTTTAATTTTCTGCAACGTTCCCCAACAGAAGTTTGGAGCCAGATCATGGAAATCCAGGCCGTAATAGTACATGAGCCCCCGGACAAAGGGGTGAAGTGGAAAGCCCAGTCCGCGGAGGAAGTGGGGAAGGAATACGACCCTCTCATGGGGCCTGGGGGTGGGGATGAGCTGCCCCTTGTCGGGCAGCCGGTGCGTGATGTCGCTGGACAGATATCTGGCGCTGCGCAGTCTTTCCATGTGCCCCTCCGTAATGGAGGAGGCCAACCATTTGCCTCCCGCTCCGGACATGGTCGGAGAAGGTCGAGACGAGATGCGCGGACTTGGGCGCTGGAGCTCAAGTGCGCGGAGATGGATAAGCAAAGGAGGAAGAAGGCGTAGGTGAAAAG